>JAUPMG010055867.1:11190-27644 GCA_031762675.1 Pachysandra terminalis | reverse complement strand
ATATAAGATAAAATATAAGGAAGCATCAATCAGTCATAACAATCTTCCAATCATGTCTTAAAGTCATTAATAATCATCACACAATTAATTAGCATGTATCAAAGTCCAAATAAATAGGTAACACAAATAACCCAACAAACATGGACTGTCTGGCAGGTTAATCGGCACATCGGTTGGTCTACTGGCATCCTAGGCAAAGGCTGGAAATAGGCATAAGATGAACTTAATCCTACCGGCAGGCTAACCGGCACACCGGTTGGCCTTCGATAGGCTAACCCGCACGCCAGTTGGCCACTGGTGGGTTAGGCAGGACTGAATTTCACAAGGTGTACACAATCTGTCCTTCGGCAGGCGAACCGGCACGCCGGTTGGTCTACCGGTGGACTAGACAAAGACTACAAAACAATTATGGTGTCCGGCAGGCTAACCGGCACACTGGTTAGCCTGCCGGATCCCACCTGGGTGAACCGGCAGGCGAACTGGCACACCAGTAGTCCGCTAGTTTGCCCAGAAAACAGAATTTCGACATATAATTGTATTTTTAATTAAATTTAGCACAAACCATCAATTAACACTTCTATTAAAATCATAATCCGAACCAAACCAGCTCAAAATATGAATCAAAATACCAACTTACCTTCAATAGAATGATCATGCTTGAGAAGTATGAGATTTTAATAAAATCAACGTGTTCTTGAATTTGAATTGAAGTGCTATGTCATATTCACTGAATATGACATCTCACCTAAATCCAAATCCAAAAAGAGGAATAATTGAATTACTTACCTCGACTGATCTTCTTCGGATCTTCTTCTCAGTTCAAATCTGAAATGTTCTTCTTCTCAAAGCTGCTTGCTCCAACTATCTTCCACAGTCTCTCTCTCTCTCTCTCTCTTAGATTGAAAATTCACACGTCCCCTCTTGTGTTTGTATAGATTTCTGATGTGTCCTAGACTTATACTTAGTGTAGGATTATGTATTAATTAATAGCCTTTAGATTAGATTAGTTTAATTACAGTCCTTGGATTAAAGTATTCTAGATCTAGAATGAGTTATCCATTAGTGTTATCCTACTTTAATCCTAATCTGATTTTTAAGTCTTTCTGTTTAATCTTAACCATTAGATTAATCTTAGATGTTCCTACGAAATCCTAACATTGATTTTAGTTCTCCTAATCTTAGTTAGATTACCTTATCTAGTCTTATCCCATTTAGCTTAGGATTGGTTAAGTTTTATTTATCCCTAGATTAAATTAATATGTTCTTTTCTAATCTAGCTTCCTTATTAGTTTAGGATTAATTCCTTAATTATCTTATTTAATCCTAGCCGTTTAATATTGTTCCTTAAATTATGGCCTTTAGATCTAAGTTCTTCCATATTAATAATTTAGTATTTATCTTCTTTTAAATCTCGAAGTCTTATTTTAATTAGAATGTATTTTATTCTTATTTAGTGTTTTAGTCTTACTTAAACTAGTCTTTTATTATCTTATTTAATGTAGAATCCTAATATAACTAGTAGGCTTCGTTTTTAAATTGTTTGGGAGTCCTAATCACTTTCTAACTCAAGTTTTCTAAAAGGCTTTTAATAAAAACGGGATTAATTATGTTTTAAGTTTAAGTTGTGGGTTTTGGGCTTTAAGCCCATTAAGCTAATTAATTAATTAAGATTTATATTTAATCACTTAAGCCCAATTAAGGTATATAAGCCCAGATCCTTTTAATTAAGCCCAATACTTAATTATATAAGCCTTAAACATTATAATAGGTTATTATATGTGTTTATATAAGGTCTTAATATAATAATATAGTTTATTACATAAGTATTAAATGATATAGCTTATCATATTAAATTACTATTATACCCTTGTATAAAAAGGAATTTTCTATTTCAGTTTTTCATGTTGTTACACTATTAAACTACTCAAATCTGGTCCTAATGATAATAAGTCTTTAAAAACATAAATCCAACTAATCCTATTACAATGTTTACTAAAATCATCAAATATTAATCTAATAAAAACTAAGGTCTTCATCGTCTTCTTGTCCTCCACCTTGATTATCATAAACCTATTGTCCATTATCTATCGGTCCTGAAATATGTTGCTTAGAAAGCGTAAGCTATACCTAGTATATAAACGAATATAAACAATATTTTGGATTGAAGTAGGGTCAATGCCACTCTCCAATGGTAATCCATAGACAAAACATAAGTTAGTATATGCAATGATATGAAATATGACATGATAATGATGTGCAATGCAATGTGATGGTTCAATTATTAATGTATGCAATGCATGCTCATGCAACAGTAAATATAATCACCACATGTGATTTATGCACAATAATATGATATGCAAGTATGCATGCTGTTTGACATTCAATTAGTGTATGTTCACACCCGATCTAATCCTAGTTAATACAAATCTGAACTCATCCACTATCAATTTAGAAAGCCTTGTGTATCAGGCCAGCCTGCCAGCATTCCCGCAGCATGCCAACATCTGTACCTTGCCAGCCAACTCTTGGGTCCGCGCACAAGGACATGCCCGCCCACAAGGATATGCCCGCCTGGACACTGAACCCCACAATCTCCCTCACTAGTAAGTAGAGTCATCCTCGTAAGAGAAGAATCAATTTTGGAGAACATATAATATAATCAAACAAGCTTGTGTACATGAGCAAGTGTTTTTTAGATATGAAACATGATCATAATGAGTTCTGGAACAATAACAAGTTCAATCAAAATATCACCCGTTGGTCGGATATAACAAATCTTTCACCTAAAGGTACATATGTAAAATATTCATAATTGAGCAATTCTAACATCATAATTGGTCTAATTAGGTCAAATATAGGATGCATGCAAAGTTGTAAGTCATTCGGAGCACTTTCATAAATTTTGGTTGACCTATGGGTCAACCTACAGCCGTCGGCTGACCATGTCGATTGACCGATGGTGGTTGGATGCTCAGGAAAAGAGCAACACAAAAGTCTGTGGGTGTCGGTTGACCTGTCGGCCGACCAATCGGTCGGCCGAAATCTGGGTTTTTCAGCTTTGATGTACTGTTGGTATTTTGGCCATAACTTTCTAAATACTTATCAGAATCGCCTCAAAATTATTTTGCTGGGTTTCTTACGAATAGGAGAATCTTAAAAAAATATAAAATAAAGTATATAAAATATTTACAAAGGTTATTTAATCGATAGTTCAGATCTGTATAATTTTCCAGTTTATACTCTTATGAAGAAAAAAATATAAGATAAAGATTTTAAGGTCGTGCTATGTCATACTCATTGAATATGACATAGACACTTAGTTCATATCGAAAATAGAGTTTAATCTGAATACTTACCTTGCACTCGAATTGGTGTTGAGATGAACACCTCTTCTTCTTCTTCCTTGATCTTCCGAAGTTCCTTCAAGCTCCTAAAGCTACAACAATCCTTATCTCCTCTCTCCTCTCTAGAATTATGATTCACATGTCAACCCTCTTGGTTTGTATAGATGTTATACTATTTTCCGACTAGTCTAGGAGTTGTTCTTAATCTAGGGTTATGTTTTTTGTTTACAGCCCTTAGATTATATTAGACTAATTTTAACCCTTAGATTAAAATGTTCTAGTTCTAGATGAACTAATCATTAACTTTATCCTATCTCAATCTTATTTAGATTTAAACTCTTTCCTTTCAAGTTCTATGCTTCTAGACGAATCTCAATGTTCTTACAAAATCTTAACTATTGATTTTAAGCATCCTAGTCTTAATTGGATTATAAGTTAACATTATCTAATATTAATCCTTGGTAGTTTATGATTGGTTTTAATTTCTAATTAATCTTAGACATTAAAATAGATTCGTTTAATTATAGCCTTTAGATCTAGATTCTTAGTTATAGTTAAACTAGCCTTTAATTATCTATTAAGGTGGATTCCTAATTAAGTTATGACTAGTATTAATCATATTGAATCTAAGCCATTGATTTAGATTTAAAAGTTCCTACAAGATCTTAGCCACACATTATAACTTAAAGAGTTATGATTGTGTGTGAAGCACTTTAGTTTCCTACCGTGCAACTCACCAATCACAATCAGTCAAAGTCAAACCTGATTAACTTACTAAAATTTTAAATTTACCCCTATACTTTTATTAATTACATATTAACCCTATTATTTTAGTTTGGGTTATTACAGAAGTACTGGGTATGTCAACCATAATGCTTACCACAGAGCAAGAAAACCTCAGAATTCGAGGGAGTCGAAGACTCTTTTATAGGTCTCAGAAGATATGGCGGCTTATCACACCTTGTATAAATCACATATTCAATACGTGGATATGATTGATCATTTTCAATGGTTTTTTTCCAGAATTTCAATAGTAGTGATTTGAGGGTATGCTATGCTATTTATAGGAAAAAGTATCCAAGAATATCTTCTCAGATTAGGACAAGTGTCCAGAGAGGAGGTTGAAAATATTCCCATGCACCAATGCATATCCAAGTCTACACATATTCAATGTGTATTTAACGTGCATTCAACACGCCGAAGTTATTTCCAGAAGAAAATTGGGTGAGTCACTCAAATATGTGAACTTGCTCTGTTATAGGTTGCTTTAGAGTCTAGATGATCAAGGATCATATGACATATATAACATGCACAAATATCTAAAAAGCAATGTTTCCATTCTTATGCACCGTTACTAATAAGACAAAACCCTTTCAGATAAGATATAGAACAGATATATAAGAATATTCTTCAGGCCTTCGTTCACTTACAAAGGAACCCCTTTTGGTAGCTTAGTTTGTATTCCTTCGAAGGAAGTTAGGGTAACTGAATACATCACAAGGTAATCAATATATTCTCAAATTACCCATATAGAGACCTTAGATTTAAGTTTCTCATCAGGTAATTCGTTTTCATGATCAATAATCCATGTAAGGAAGAGTTATCATAGAATCCTTTAAGGTTTATAGGTCAAGTAACCAATTTGAATTGAACTTGGTGAAATTAGAAGTAAATATGTTTCCTTCGAAATACCTTTAAAGTAAAGTGCAATAAGAAATCCTTCGAAGGACTCTCCTTGAGGATTTCCTTTGAAGTTAGTAAATGTGAAATTCATTGAGTGACAGACCAATATCTTTGTCATTCGAATGAGACAAAATCCTTAGTCCTTTGAGGGTGACTAACCAATAGTCTTTTGAGGGTGAAAAACCCATAGTCTTTCGAGGGTAACAAATCGATAACAAATCGACTATCTGGTGGTGGTTAGCCTGACAAATTGACCATCGCAGGGTGATTAGCCTTGTGAATTAACCCTTTGAAGGTGAGTAACCAATGTTAGTTTCAAAGTGTCCGTCCTTTCCTTCGAAGGATTGCTTGTTAATGAAGATAACCTCAACAGGATAAGCACAGTTGAAGATCATTGATCAGGAGATCATTAGTACTAGTGACATGGTTACCGTTTGCAATTCACACAAGTAAAGTAGTGGAGGGAGCTAGATATCTACTTTATTAATGATATGGTGCTTGCGGCTTCATATCATAAGCGTGCACGCACATGTTAAGATGATACCGCGTGTCTAATGGGATTAATTAGACCGCGGGATCATCAGTAATTTAATAAGCTAAAAAGTTAAAGTAAGTACTTAATTACGCATCGTCTTTTTGTTTTTTGGTAAGAATTACGCATCGTCAAACGCAGCCTCAGCCTCCAATCGTTTTTAATAACATCCCTTGACTCGGACCTGAGATGGACGTAGTTTGTGGGAGCACACCATCACAGCAAACTAGGAAAAGGCCGGAAAACATCTTTCCTTCAATCCCCATTGTCGATCAAAATCTGAACCCAAACAAGGAAACAGAGTGAAAACGTTGAGAAATCCATAGAAGCGAAAAAGATAATTTAAGAAAAAGGACTCTGAAACTCGCTCCCCTTCCATGGCGCCCAACTCCTCTTCTGCTTCAGACCTCCCATGGCTTTGGGTTATCGAAACCCTAGTAGACTGCAAACATGTCGATTTAGCTCTTCTACATGGTACGTAATAGAGATAGGGAGTGCGCGTTCTTCTTAATCCTATCATCTTACTCTGCAAATGATTCATGGATTAATTTCTTTGCAGACTTGTTTATTAGGGTTCCAGGATTTTCCGGTGATTTGGGCGTAAAAGCGAGGGAAAGGATTGCTTTGAGATGTTTGGAGGACTTGTTTCGTCCTGGAAATGCAACGAAAAATGGTGAACCTTCATCTTCGTCGGATTCGAAAATCGGGTTCGATGTATGGTTGCGAGGTGAAGAAGTTCTCCAGCTTGTGCTGCGTAAGGTAATTTACACTGATTTTTGCTTAGGGTTTCTGAACTATTAGTTTATGCTTTGATAAGTTCTCGAGGAAGAAGAAGACTGATTACACGACTACTTCCCACTTCTAGGGGGAAACCTTCATTCAAAATTTCAAAATACTAAAACCTGCTCTCTAATCTGCTATCCTCCCATTTATTCACCCCACATCCAATTACTTGGGTAAGTTACCAAAACAATGTAACAAGCAAATGACAATCACTTCTCCCTATTTGACTCCCCTACTTGACTAACACTCAACAACTCTCCTTATATGACTCCAACCTGATAAGAGACCAAACAAGAGTCGATTAGACACGTATCATTTCCACACTCTTGAAAACGACCTTGTCCTCAAGGTCGGTATGCTGGGAACTTTCCCATGTAACATCTTCAACAAATGAATTAGACCACTGAATTAACACCTGTGTGACTGCTTGGTTATTCCGGTTAATCAATCTACTATCCAATATTGCCATTGGTTCTAATTGGATTTGCCCATCCTTTCCAATGGGTGGGAGCTGAACCTGAGGTGTGACTCGTTGGCCAACCTTTTCTTGAGAACAAAAACATGAAATACCAGATGGATTTGTGATGAAGATGGCAACTTTAACTTATATGCAACCTTGCCGATTGATTTGTGGATACGATAGGGGCCAAAATAACGCGGTGCTGGCTTCAGATTGCGATGAAGAGCCAATGAGCTATGTCGATATGGCTGAAAACGGAGAAATACCCAATTGCCTTCTTGGAATTCATGATTGGTACGATGGGAATCAGCGAGCTTCTTCATTCGATCTTGTGCGAGTTGTAAATGTTCTCTTAGCAAGCGTATAACAGCCTCACATTCACGAGCTGTGAGCAACTGCTGCTACAACTGAATCTCCAGCAACATAGGGAGTATGGACTGGTGGCGGTTGACCATAGAGAGCTTCATATATAGACAATTTGGTAGAGGAATGATGGTTGGTATTATACCACCTTTTGGCCAAGGTTAGCCGTTTAGCCCACTGTTTTGGTCGGTCCCCTATCATGCAACGTAAATAGTTCTTAAGGCAACAATTGACAACTTCTGACTGTCCATCCGTGTGAGGATGATATGCAGAGCTCAGGTTCAGTGTTGTAGCTTGTATATGGAATAATTCTTGCCAAAACTTACTGGTGAATATACCATCACGATCACTATCAAAGAAGGTGTTCCATGTAATTTAAAGTTGTCAAAAATACTTGTGCAACATCTACAGCCGTATAAAGACGGGCTAAAGGCAAGAAATGAGCATACGTAGTGAGCCAATCAACTACAACAAAAATGACATCCTTACCATGAGAACGTGGCAGCCCTTCAATGATATTCATTGAGATATCAGTCCACACTCGTGTAGGAACTGGTAGAGATTGTAGCAGTACCGGCAAGGCAATATTTTCTGGTTTATTGTGTTGGCAAGTATTACATTCTGAAATGTAATGGCGAATGTCTCCATGCATCCCCGTCCAATAGAAGGATTGGCCGATCCTTTTTGTGGTGTGATGAACACCTGAATGTCCCCCCCAAGGGACTCCTATGCATTTCCTCTAAGATTTGTTTCTTCAAAACTTGATTGGACCCCACCACCAATCGGCCCTTATAACGTAATTGCCCTTGATGCCAAACATAAGGAGATGGGACGTTAGGCTTGGTTTGGAGCTCTTGTATTACCTTTTGTATTTTGGGATCAGAATCCCAACTTGCTGTAATGGCTTCCATCCATCGAGGAAAGAGTAGAGTCAAGACCATGATTTCAGACTCTTCTTCACCAATACATGATAAAGTATTTGCAGTCATATTTTCCTTCCCACTTCTATAAACGATGTCATAATCGTACCCCAATAATTTTGTAAGCCATTTTTGTTGTGCCAATGAAGTGATTCGTTACTCTAAGAAGTAGAATCAGTCCTGATTTTGGAAATCTTGACCGACAAGGAAAGGCATTTACTCACCGCATATACAACTGCAAACATCTCTTTTTCATACGTCGAGAGCCCCAATTTTTTTTTTCTTTCTGAAAGTGCCTTGCTCATAAATGCAATGGGTTTGCCTTCTTGCATCAAAACACATCCAACCTCTTCCCCAGAAGCATCACACTCCACAACAAATTTCTTAGAAAATCAGGTAGTTCCAATACAGGTGTGGTTGTCATTGCCTTCTTTAGTGCTTTGAAAGCCTGATTTGATTCCTCACTCCATTGAAAGGAGTCCCCCTTAAGCATTTGTGTGAGGGAATGACTAATCTTGTCGTAGTCTGTCAAAAACTGCCTATAATACCTTGTTTAACCGAAAAATTGTCACATCCCGTATCCTAGGGAATGCTCTATGGGTACATGGGCATAGTCTTGGATTTCCAAGTGCGACTCTCACCCCTCCTCCACACACTACTAAGGGGTGGCTCACCCAAATCAACGATAACCAAAAATCACAAATAACCAAAGTGATTAACAGCGGAAGCTAACAACTATATAATAAGTAAACATAACGGGTCCCTGTAGAACCACAACTGTGCACGCTGATAGAAGCTAGCGTGATCCAACATTGTATCCCCAAAAGAAAACGGGATCCGACCACAAAAGTCATAAACTAAATACATCATCATCCAAGAATGGAGTTCACAATTCCCTAATGACATATACAAACAGATGTATAAGATATCAACCAAAAAGAAATATCAACTTGGCACGAGTCTTCTCCTCGACTCCTCATAACTGCTCACTAAGGTCCCTCCTCCTCCTATCGGGCTCACCTGAAATGTTAGGAGCCAGAAAGGCTTGAGCGACACGCTCAGTAAATACAATGTGCAAGTGGAGTGTCATGTGATAGGGATTCACCATGAGTATGCGAGCTATGCCATGGTACAATGCAAGGTTCGTTCATTGGATGCAATGATATGAATAACTATTTCATCAGTCAAGCAAGATGGCTACTACAAACACATGCAATGCAATGCATGCCGTTGATATTGTGATCGCTGGATGTTCACGCTTGATCCCCAACTGAGGCCAGATATATCGCACGGATGCCATGTACCAATTTTGGCTAACCACACTCAGTGGATTTTGTGAGTACAACACAGTTTTAGGGTTTCTTCATGGAAGTCAAGTCCCACCATTATTTTTGATCGTAGGACAAACTTGGTGTACCACATAGGACTCTCCCCCGTGTCACATCACAGCTCACTACTACCAATCGGATTACTCACAGTGTAATATCCTATATATCTATTGCCCGGATATAGGGGTCGCTAATCCCTCACCCATAAATCATTTTAGATTTACATAGTCCACTCGGGACTCTAGAGAAGTTATCTCTCACTGGCACTCATTATAGTGCCCAACAGCCTCACATCACTCCCTTGGTCTTCTTTATGAGAATCTAGGGTTGGTCTGGTTCAGACGCTCACATATGGACTCACAATGCATGAGTGTTCTTTAATGTATGTTACTATCATCCAACTACATGAGATGCATAAGAATATTCAAATCACATGAAGTCTTATATGCATTGAATAGTATAATCCAATGGAAATCAAAGAGAACAGTTAACATGACATGTATAGCATATGGATTCAATTCTAATTGATCACAAGTAAGGAAGTACAATCACAAGGTTAATAGATGTAAGACAATACAATCATGTTCACACACATTCAATTCATTAGTTCCAATAGGCATTGATAAATGATTCCCCTGTCTTCCCATGCTTTCAAATCCTCCCATGGTGTTCACAATCCCCCACTGTTGGTGGACCGCAACCCCCTCGAAAGAGTCTCAAAAAAAATATACACATGTCATGTGCTGTCGGTGTATCGACGCGTCCCCCGACGAAATCGTCATTCCTTGTCAGTGGACCCTGTCGGTATACCGACAGTACCTACCTTATTACATTGGGCGTCGGTGGACTCTGTCGGTATGCCGATGAGTCCCTCGACAGTGCCCCAATTGTTGCTTCGATGGGTCGTCGGTATGCTGACGAGTACACCGACCAACGGTCTCGCGGATTTTTGGGTTTCTCCAATTTACTCCAATTCAGTCCCAGATCAAACCTAATTGCAATCAAGTTCTAAAATCAATATCCAACCATTCTAAACTATCAAAAACACATCAAGACATAATCTAATATGCATTTGAATTGATAAACATCATCAAACCTAAGTTTATCATGAATAAGAATGTTAATCGTGGATTAAACATACAAACCTTAGATTAGGTCATGGATTCACACAAGAGATCAAGGAATAACATCAGCCACACAAATTTCACCATAGAAAACCCCAATCACACAACAAAAGCACACAATGTACTTACCTCGTTGAGATGGTTGACTTTTGTTCTTGAGCTTTAAGTTTCTAGTATTCTTCTCCTCTTGCTGGCCTTCTTCCTCTTACTCTTGTTCTCTTCCTTCTTCCTCTCCTCTCCTCTCAACAAGACACAAGAGGTTAGGGTTAGCTTGAGAAGCTTAAACCCTCCTAATCCCTCAACTAACTCTCAACCCTTAGATCTAAGATTGCTTTAAGTGAAAAGATCTCAACTACTAAATAAGATATTTAGGTGAGAAAGATAAGGTGTGTGCTTATGTAAGTTATCCAAGTGTCTTACCAAATTAGAAAGGTTTAAGTAATTAACGCATAACCCCTTAATTACTGGAAATTGCGCATAAGCCCAAAGTATAAGACCCAAAATTTCAGTTCGTTACAAAAACCCTTGCAAAGCCTTCAAGGTCTTGGATTTGGGCCATGTTACCATGCTTTCAATCTTACTTGGGTCTGCTGCCACACCTTGGTTGGAGATAACGTGCCCCAAATACTCTAGTTCTTGCTACCCAAATTGGCACTTGGACTGTTTGGCATAGAGTTGATGTTGCAGCAATAACTCAAAAGTGACTTGTGGATGTTGGATGTGCTCTTGCCAATTTCGTCTGTACAACAAAATATTGTCAAAGAATACAAGAATAAAATTGCGTAAATAAGGTTGGAATACCTCATTCATCAAGCTTTGGAATGTAGACGAGGCGTTTGTCAAGCTAAAAGACATGATGAGAAATTCGTAGTGTCCGTCATGAGTCTTAGAAGCTGTTTTGTGCACATCGGGGGTGTGTACTCGAATCTGATGGTAACCTGAACGTAAATCCAACTTTGAGAAAAAAATGGCCCCATGTAGTTCATCAAGCAACTCGTCTATTACTAGAATGGGGAATTGGTCTTTTATTGTATCATGATTCGAGGCTCGATAATCAATGCACATGCGCCACGTATTATCCTTCTTCTTGACCATTAAAATGGGAGAAGAAAAGGGACTCACACTTGGTCGTATAATTCCTGAAGCCAACATTTCTTGAATCATTCGTTCAATCTCATTTTTCTGAATATTGGGATATTGATATGGCCGAATGTTGGTCGATTGGCTACTCGGTTTCAAAGGAATTCGGTGGCCATGTGATCTTTTGGGTGGAAGACCCTGTGGTTCTGCAAAGACATCTGAAAATTGTTGTAACAGTGTTGCCAATTCGGGTTGTGGGCATACCTATACTTCTTCAGTTTGCATGGCGCACAATTGAGCAACCACTCCATGTGCAGATTTTCTAAGCAACTTCAGCATGGCTTTATCATCTACCATTTTGACCAATCCACCTCGAGCCCTTCGTAGCACTCGGCGTCATCCATTAGCCGTGAACTCCATTTTCAATTGCTTAAAATCCCAAATAATAGGTCCTAACGTGGCTAGCCACTGGACCGCAAGGACCATGTCGCAACCCCTTAACGGAAGGAGACACATCTTAGTTTGAAAAGTGGTCCTTTGCAGCACCCAATGAAATTGGCGGCAAACTGCAACACTGGTTAACCTGGTTCCATCCGTCACTGAGAACGAGACGGGATTTGTGGGTACTACATTACACCCAGTTCGTTTAGCAAGGTTTGGTCTAGGAAGTTATGGCTATTACCTGAGTCGATTAATATCACCACTGGTTGCCTCTTGATGTAGCCTTTAACTTGCATGGTGCGATTAGATGTGGAACCTGCCAAGCACAGATATCTGGAGTTCTTCGGTGTGGTCTGCACCATCTTCCTCTTCTTCAGTCTCACTTTTTTTGTCCACGGGATCATCCTTTTTATCCTTGATTAGCAAGAATATTTGTCGTTTTTTACACCTGTGTCCTTGGACATATCGCTCATTGCAATGATAGTACAACCCTTTTCTCTCCTTTCATTCATTTCAGCCTGCGTAATCTTACAAATTGGATTAGCTAGTTCAACCTAGATGGCACTTAGGCACATCGATAAACCACCTCAACACTCTCCTCTTGTAGGCGTGCTAACCCAATGGTTTGGTTGATTGTTGTTGGGCTGAATATCCGAACCCCTGATCTGATTTCATCTCTAAGCCCACTAATGAAGCAGCTGATGAAGAATTCCTCTGATAAACCGTGTGTTCTGTTTGCTAGTTCTTCAAATTATTCTTGATAAGCCTTCATTGAACTGGTCTGTCGTAGCTTGGTCAACTTCCTCGTGGAATCCAAATAGGTTGTCTGTCCGAACCAAGTACATAACGCTTGCACAAACTCAGTCCAGCCAACTACTCTCCTGGCCTTCTCATATCATCGAAACCACTTAATGGCCTTATCTTCAAAATGTGTGGAAGCAAGCTGCACCTTTCGTGCTTCAACATTATGAAATTCAAAAAATCTTTCATAACGAAAGGCCCATCCCTTCGGGTCTTCTCCACGAAATTTAGGAATTCGACTTTGGTAATTTGGGCTTGCATCGAGCCAGTAAAACCCATTGTTGCCTCTCGAGAATGATGTGATGATTCTGCATGGTCAATGCATGACGGCAAGGAAGTCTTGGTGACAAGCTGTTCATACTTTAAGTTCATTGCTGCCACAAATTGCCAGAGCTCTACAAGAACCTCGGCCTGTTTATCCGAACTGTCACGAAGGTGTTTGATGGATTCCTCCATGCATTGAGCATCTTGTCCCCTAGTTTCGCTAGCCATCGCCACAAACGAGGACAGCTGCTTTGATACCATATGATACATTCTCTAGGAAGAATTTAGATTGCTTACATGACTACTTCCCATTTCTAGGGGGAAACCTTCATTCAAAATTTCAAAATACTAAAACCAAGGTTTTAAATGTCGATACCGCTGGTCATGTCGCCAAGATTGGCTAGCGACATGGGGGAAAAAGGGGAAACCAAAGTTCCAAAAAAAATTGAAATTTTCCCCCATGTCGCCACATGTCGTTGACATGTTGGCCATGTCGAGAGACATGGGGGAAAAAATTGTAATTTTTCCCCATGTCGGTAACATTTTGTCGACATGTTGCCGACATCACGGAAAATTGCTATATGGCGATTTGTCCTAATATTTCGTGTTGCCATGCCTAATCCTTCGTTTTGATGGTTCCTACTGCATCAAAACATGTTTTAAGATTTGTAGATAGCCATATGGATCAGCTACGTGGACGATTAGCCTCGCGCCACATGGCGACAGCATAAGGCACTCGCAATACAGATTCTGGTTCCGTGAGAGGGTAACCTCAGAGGAACATTGTGGGCTTGTGGATTGGAGGCCTGGGATGGCGGCCCGCTGCTCGGGGCCTGCCCCTTAGCAGCCTCACTTAAAAGAGGATCCTGGACGCTTGGCCGTTATGACGGCTAACGGATTCATAACGAGCTGTTACCCTGACACCACTATAGATATCCCATTCTCGAGGATTGGAATAATGAATGTGGGAGAGAGTTATTCGTCTCTGCATACGCAAAGCCCCTCTCATCCTTCCAGGATCCCTTGAGCGCACTCCGCTCCCTCCTACCAATCATTAAATCCCCAACCTGTAATATCCAATAAATACAATAAGGTAAAATCTGCAATTACATAAGAAATTAGGGTGTAAATTTAAATTTTAGTAAATTAGCTAATGTGTTTGACTTTGATTTGTTGTGATTGGTGGATTGTATTATAGGACACCATGTGCAACACACACAATTATAACTCTCTTAAGTTATAATGTATGACTAGGATTTCGTAGGAACGTTTAATCTAATCTAGGTGCCGAGAATTAAGATAGGTAATAAAACACTAGTTATAATCTAATAAGGAGTCCTAATTAACTTAAACTAATCTAATGGCATAAAGGAAGGATGTGTGTTTTGAACTTTCAAAACTTGTGAGAAGAGAGAAGAAGAGGAGCAAACGTCCAAGGAAGATTTCAGCAGCTTGAAAAGAGATTTCAGAGATTTTGCAAAAGAATTCAACCATTGGAGAAGAAGATAAAGATGTTCTACATGACAATATCTTCAATAAGAGGTCAATATTTAGATTCATCTACTACTTTCGATATGGTATAGGTATATATGTCATATTCCTTGAGTATAGTATAACCAAACATATCTAATTAAATATTTGCTATGAAGCATGGTGAATTTATGAACATAGAAATCTGGGTTTTTATATTTGAGAATTAACTTTTAAGTATTATGAAATTGAATATGTTTTATCGATTGTTTTGTGTTTAGAATTATTGGGTTAGTCACAGAATTGTGTTGAATAATATGCGTTAAATCTATAAAATCAATTGTATGTGCGTATGTGTGGTTTTATGGAGAATTTTCTGGGTTTCACGTACTTCGGTATACCACTCGGCATACCGAAGGGCTGACCAAAATTCTTTGGGAAATTTCTGCATCCATTTCGGCATACTGAAGAGCTTGCTTAAGAATCTGGGTTTTTGGCTGGGTTCGGGTTGGTCCACTGAAGTCAATTCGGCATATTGTGATCCCTGCCGAAGCTTTGAGTGCATTTTTAATGTTTTCTGGTTGGGTGGCCGAAATCAATTCGGCAGACCGAAGGGGTTGATCGAAATAATTTCGGCATACTTCGGGTGGTGGTTCGGCAAACCGAAAATTGTAGATATGGTCAAGTGAACATGAAATTTTATGAGCATGTGTATCAAGTTCTAATGAGATAGACTATGAAGTTTATTTCTGGAATTGATGAATATTTTGCATAACTTGTTTATGATGGGAAGTATGGTTATGTTTGCTTAGCATATGAGTTTTATTTCATATGAGGCATGTGTAGTATGTGATCTATTTGCCATATCAGATGTGTTTCATTTATAATAATGCTTGCATAGTTAAATGCACATGACACTTTTTCATATCGTATACCTTGATGCATTGAGACTTGGTGGAGTCTAATGTGGTTTGACTTGATGCCATATTCCTTGTGATGGAATGTATGGACAGAACATGAGTGGTATTGTAATATGGAATTACAATATGGGGAGGATTTAGAGTCTGGTTGGACTAATTATGATATGAGTTGAGGTATTAGCTTCCCCAATAGACTAAATTTGTTATTCTTGTCTGGTTGGACAAATGCTTGTCTGGTTGGATAAAGGATTGAGTGAAATTCTATTAGTAGCTTGGGTTGTGTTATGTTCCACAAGGGTTAATCTAGGTGATTGCCTGGTATAAGTCCTCTAAATTGAAAATAAGGCCCAGGGATTGTGCCTACTAGGTCGAATGAAGCCTTAGAAACTACGATGTACACGTAGAATAATCTCCTATTTATGGCTGTGTATGCGGAAGATGGTTCACAATGACATCTTGTATACTCCAGGATTGGATTTGGTGTGGACATACATTATTCGAATGCCAAACAGCAGGCATATTGCATTATTCATATTGATTGTGCATGATATCACAAGTGGTGATAATATATTGTTGCATGAGCATGCATTGCATACATTAATAATTGAACCAGCATATCATTGCATTGCATTTATTCTATTGAACTGATTTGTTATCCATATGACTATTATTGTTGATTTGTTGTTAGGTAACAATCAAAATACCTTGGATAGTAGATTTATCCCTATTCCATTCTTAAGAGGTATTTGGGTTTGTTTACTTACTAAGTTAAGTGTAGCTTATGCTTTCAAGCAACCATAATTTCAGGATCTTTAGATGTAGAGCAGCTGGACAATAATGACCAAGGAGGACAAGATTACTAAGCTATTGAACTGATTTGTTATCCATATGACTATTATTGTTGATTTGTTGTTAGGTAACAATCAAAATACCTTGGATAG
>JAUPMG010055856.1:0-13717 GCA_031762675.1 Pachysandra terminalis | reverse complement strand
GGTATCATTTAAGCCCGGGGACGTGAACCAAGGATAATATTATTACATATTATTGGAACATGTATAAATAAGTAACCACAAATTAAGCACCAACACTTATAGCATTGATTTGTCTTTATAATTCTAAATATTACTAAAATCGTCACATATCCACCCAACTAGCTGATTAAAGTTTTAAATATTTCATAATTACGAAAGACAACAAAGAAACTAGACATGCCTTTAGAACAAATTTCAAGAAAAACATTGTCAGCAGAATTTCCCTTGAAATTTATTCTATATAATATTTTACAAAAATATTACAAAGAAAGTAAATTTCTATCAGAATTCGCCCTGAAATTCCCTACGAAAAATCCTTATATTAAAATTTAGAACCGTGCCGAGAACGTCAAGGCCACAGAATAAGAATTCTATTATGAATCCTTGGGAATGAATTTTCCCCTATGATGGATTGATCTTGGTGCATGAGAGAACAAGATTCCACATTTCTTACGTCTCCTTGATAAAAGGAAAAGCCTCCTCAAGCTTTTGTTCTTCTCCATAGACAAACTTAAGATTTGTAGTCTCTTTTGAGCACAAGGATTCCAGCAGTAAGCCTTTTAGCATATTTCGTTCCATGAAAGAAGGATACAGTTTCAGCTTTGTTAGAATTGCATGACCCCAAGTCTCCAATTAGTCAGGAGTACAACTAAATAATCTTTTCATCTTGGTCACTATAGAAAACACTTCTTGAAGAAGTCCTCGTTCATAGAAGAATACACATCAATGGACGAAGCCCTAGTTTACAGAAGATGCACATCAATGCTATATTTGGTTTCATTTGCCTTGAGAGGGATCCAAACGATATGAATCACATAAGATGGAGTATATGGCCATGGTACAACTTTTCAATCTTTATGGAAACCCAAAGATTTTTAACACCCGTAAATTTCTTTGAAGTAAGAGCACAATTTGTCATTGAAAAAGCAGATGAGGGAGCTCACTTATAATCAGTAAGCTTAGCTGATTATAAGTAGCTTAGCTAGCATCAAATTAGTTGCAAACCTACAGGTCTCAGCTTCCTGAATTATTAATTAAAAAATTAATGGAAAAAGATATAGTTGACACAGGAGGCTTTTCAAATGTTGACAGCTTATGGGTGTTCCCATGTGAGAGCAAAGATCATCCAAGATCGAGAACTATGATCCATGGGATTAGAATCCGTTCCTTGATGGGATTCCAAGTCTAGGTTTAAGTTTATAGTTTAGTGAGTTTTCTATTTCTTTTCTAAGAGTACAATCGGTTGCTTTAGGAAGGTCAAAATATTAGTAAATAAAGATTCTACTTTAGACAGCGTCTTCTCTCTTCGTGCATGTGAGAAATCCAGGTGCCATCCGATCCTAGGAGGAGTCAACCCTCTTTCTATCATCTAAAGCTTGCTATCACTATAATGATTTCGGTCTTAGGAAATTTCTGATTTTTCTATCCCTATATCATGACTATACAAATACCTATGTCCATCTTCCAATCAAAGACGTTTTTATCTTTCTTCCCACTGAAGCAGAAGTTTTGGGATCAACTTATTCAGAAATGGATATAAATATATCATCAAATTGCCCAGCAGGGCATTACAGCTGGGTCATAGGTAATAGAGCAAATATATGGTAGTATGGTGATGCGGTGAGTAGTGGAGTATCCTATCAACTCAAGGAGTGATTCAAGGTGAAAAATGAGATGATGAAGATTTAATTAAAACGTTTTAGTAGAGTGATTTAAGGAGAAAATTGAGACGATGAAGATTTGATTAAAAAGATTTAGTAGAGTGATTCAAGGAGAAGATTGAGATTATGAAGATATTTAGAAGATGGTTTGAATTTATTTCTTAATTAGGATTAAGATAAGTTAATTTCTATATTTATCGTTGTATCTTTTTCTATTTAAAAACCCCAATGGGATCTCTTTGCAATCACCTTGAATTCAGTAAAATCTATTTCTCTTCAATAGGGAGCACAAATGAATTTGAATTTGAGATCAGCAAGGTGATTTCTAAAATTTCAGGAGATAGATGAATATGTCAAAATATCAGCGAAGAATCTTTGCATCTACTTATTTTCTTTGACATACTGAAACTAGTTGCTGTGCGATCGTTTACATGGAGATTTTGAATATTCGGATTCCAGATGTAATGGAAAGGAAACTACATGTTATTAAATTACATAAAGTATTTACGACTGAACAGGATTTGAATTGTATGGATACAAACATGATTCCTGCCTCTTAAAAGAGATTCAACGATCAAACAACAACCAAAATAAAAACTAAAACATACCCAGAAAAAAATCTCATAATTAAAAAATACCGATTTAATCAGTAACCGAAAGGAGAAAACTTTAGCAATTTTATGACCCAAATACACACCTGGAAGATCCATTTGTTCATGATAATTACTGCAACGTTGAAACCCCACCATTGAAGGATCGCGAGAAGAGACCGGAACGCACTCCACTGGCATAAACGGCTCTCCTCCATCGATCCACAGAACGTTCCAAAAAACCCAGAGATATAAACACAATTCAAACAACCCACCAAGATCAATGACAGAAGAAGAAGAAGAAGGTTTAAAAACAAAACTAAACCAACATGAATGCCACAGCACTTTCTGACTGACAGAGAGAGAGAGGTGAAAAGTAAAGGCAAAAGGGGAATTGCAGAAGCAATCAAAACGCCTGAACAAGAGCTAAAAGAGAAACAGAGAAGCAATTAAAACCCTAGCTTGGTGGGTCTGATGAGTCTGAGATGAAGAGGAGAGAAGAGGGTCTGGTGGAAAAGTAGTGTAACGGTGGAAGCGGCTCTTCTCCCATGTGATATTGGTATATTAACTGTCTATCAAGTGTTGGTGTTCTCTATTACCAACTCAAATATCTTCTTCTCTCTCTTTCCAAGCTTTTCTTTTTCCTTTTTTCATTTTTTACCTCTCTGACTCTATGTTGCTCCAGTGGACGTTTACATGCACATGATAGATCCATTTCTAATATAGAAGTCAGCTTGATCGAACAATCGTAACCGTTTGATCGAAATTCTTTTATGGGTTTGCCATTTATTGATGGAGAATTCTACGGCAACGGATTGTTAACGGTTTATATATATATATATATATATATATATATATATAAAATAATGCCTTAGACAAATGGAACGGATTTCTATTTAGACCAATGGATGGGTTGAGGGGATCTTCTGTTATGAACATGCCCTGTTATGTGCATGTTATGTGAAACACACTCGAGAATAAAATTATAATTTTATGTGGGTGTTATGTAAAACACACCCGAGGGTAAAATTATAATTTTACTTTCTACTGAGTTGTTTTATGAGTGCAAAATTATAATTTTACTCTCGAGAGGGGTGTTCATAACAGAGAATCGGACTCCGGATAGAATAGAGACCATTCATACAACTTCATACCTTAGTATATAGTTCTTAGCTATAAATGAAAGTTGCTCTTACAAAAAATAAATTAAATAAAAGAAATTAAAAAATTGTAATTAGAAGTTGGTTCTTTAGGACATAATAATATGCTTCAAAGATCCCTATTGGGACTTCCGAAGATAAAAATATTCTGGGCATGAGATACTTGTGTCGTGTACAAGCAAACAAATGTGTAAAGTGTAGTAGAGTAAGTTTTTTTTTGTCCCCACACCCACTCATGGGCAGGAGCATTAAAGGTAAACTCTTGGCCATGAGTGTTTCTAGTGGGTTTTTTTTAGTCTCAACCATGTGGTGTCCCCACACTCACTTAGGTGTGGGACTAATCCACGTTCGGGGCAGGAGCATTAAAGGTAAACCCTTGGCCATGAGTATTTCTAGTGGGATTCAAACTTCTGACTTATCTCTGGAGACGCCCACTAGAGCCCAGCTTGCTACCAACTGAATCGCACATCGATGGTTATAGTAGAAGTAGAATAGGGTTGGACCTTTTGAAAACTAAGTCTACATGCTTTTCCCAACTCATGGGGTGCCCATCAAAATTGTATTGTAATTCTAAAGCTTAAAATTACTTTCTTCTTTCTTCCCTTTTTTTTTTAAATAAAATAAAACTCTAATATTCAAAAGTTATCTACATTATAAAAAAAATTGAGGAAGTGCATCCTTTTATTTAAGGGAATAAATTGAAAAAAAAAATATAATAAAAATTTCTAACGCTAGAAGGAGGGCTTGAACCTCCGACCTTGTGGTTAACAGCCACACGCTCTAACCAACTGAGCTATTCCAGCACGTTCTTTATACGCTATTAAAGAAAATATAAATAGAAAAATTTTAACTCTACACCATGAAGATCCATTTAGCTTTGGGTTGACCAATTTTGTACCCATGTCGAATTTGGTTACAAGTAGGTTCAGGTATGGTGAGTCACTGTACATCCAACCCGTCTGCTGAGTATGTAATTTGTACTACCAAATCTGATAAAACACACTAATACTTGACAAGCCTAATTATCAACCATGAAGAAAGAAAGCAAAAGAATAAAACTAATTAAAACTAATAACCACATCTATGCAGCCAATGCAGCAGATATAGGTTCTGTGGTAGACCAATATGATCCCCGACCTTTGCACAACGTTATCTCAACATTTCATTAACTTGTATGAGAACAGATATAGGGACAAGTTTTCCTAAGATGATGAAAGAAAGCAAAACAAAACAAGTCCAGTAGCTTTTTGTTCTCCAAAATGCTTGTTATTCAAAATACTCCGTCGAAATGAGATGAGTTGTTGCTAGCGTTTTGAAGTTGACCGAATTTCTCTTCAAAGTATCTGCATTTTGAATATCTGGACATATTGGATCAATCTTCAAGATTCACAAACTGAGAACTCATCAAACTAAAAAATCTGGTGCTGACAATTTTGGATTTTCTTTCAGAGCCTCGCCTGATACAATCACATAAAACAAAATACTTGAGACCATTGATCAAATAACAAATAAAACTGTTTAAGGACTCAAATTAACTGTATAAGTATAATAGTGTGCATAACTAAAGGTGTGAAGTGGATGTGTCTCCCTACCATTCTTGATCAACTAAGACAAATTTGAGGAGATATTGTGGAACCAATGCTGCACGATCACGCTAAAGTCTCGTGGTACATACACAAAGGATATCCTACTCAGTGTTTTCAATGTCGTCGACATGTTGACGATTTTGGAACTGTCGACACGAATCCATGGGAAATCACCAGATTTCCCTTTTCCCTGCGACATGAGGGAAAAACTATATTTTTTTTTAAAAATCCTATAAAATTATGAAAACATAAATAAATAGTTAGTAAAAATTATAAGAACAATCTATTTACTTTAATTTGATGTATTACTTTTTGGCTTTTTGTACAACTGGAGTCTGGAACTGACAGTTCGACACTACAACACCAACCCTAAACTAATGGTCTTGATTAAGGGAGTGTTTTTTTTTTTTGCATGTTATTGATGTATTAAGGTGTATTTAGGCCTCAATTATGCTTATCTAGGAGTTGGGATCAAAACTCCATAAAAAAACTAAGATTTTCCTCAATTTCCCATTTTTTCCCCAGATATCGTGACATGTCGCGAAATGTCGCAGGTCTTACCAGTTTGCAACATGTCTTGCGACATTGCAAACCTTGGTCCTGCTAATAAACTCTTTAAAGTTAGGCTGATGCAAGTGCAGAACGATCTATCACCTCAATAGACTGCATTGCACTTTTCCTACTTTCCTCACTATGGATAAAGGAATATATATATGGTTCAGAGGTGATAAACATAGAAAATCTTTTACTTAGTATTCAAAATCTAAATTCAACTCAGCTACAAACTCAAAGTCAATACTTTGAATGACATATCCTTTTATATTCTTCACCCCTTCTTTATAAGCAGGATTAAATATGTAGACTTGAATATCTACTAATACTGATTCAACTCCACACCTACATGATATAGAGTAGGGAACAATAAGCAGCCAATGAGCTCCCATGTCAAAGATGAGAAATCTACTTAGGACTACTGAGTTCCTAGTGATCAATCTGAGAGTGACAATCATGTATTAATTAGGACCAATCTGAGAGTGCTTCTATTCAGATTCACATATGCAGAATTCCGATTAGTTGCGCAAAGGGATAGCTCCAACTCACAAAAGAGTTTGAACACATAAATATTCCTTCTGCCGATCAAAAAAAGAAAAAACATATAAATATTCCTTCTCCAAAAATACTGTTTCATCACGCCTTCTTCTATTCAGGATGGAAGTAGACACGGAATAGATCCATTGCCAGATGGATCTAGTATAATTTATTTAGTAACCAGTACATTAATAATATCACTGATCTATTTGGTTACTAAATCATATCGTTATATATCAGTTTGGTTACACTTGTACACTTAATTATATCTGTGAACAGAGATACCAACAAGGACGACTTATTACAATCACATCCATCAGTAACCTATAGGCCCCGGTAGCAACAGAAGCAATTTATGCAAACAGGGGAAATCTGATATGGACATGAAAGAATTAAATGTAACACAATGCGGCTCCACCAAAATGCGCACATGTCAAGTGCAAAGTGCATCTCAAGCACCCTTGTATACAAGCACTTGCAAACATATATATGTTTATTTGCATGCTCAGTATGAAGCACATTGGTAGATCGTAGCACATGAGAAGGGTTTATAGGTTCAAAGAGATGGAGGAGGAGATGCTTTATAAGCACCCAACCTCTTTTCTCCTATCCAGACTGGGGCTAAAGAGTAAGAAGAAAATGAACATTCAAACAACAATACAATTGTGGATGGACATGTAAAGCGAAGACCTATAGAGGAGGCGGTTACGAGAAAATGCAAGAGGATACACATTGAAAGATCTAAGAGGGCGTGCAGAAGACAGAAAAGAACTGGGATGGAGTCAACTCGAAAGGATTTGGATACATGTAAGCTTACCAAATATATGGTTTTTGACAGATTACGATGGAGGTACAGTATTCGTGTCACTGACCCCAACAAATTGGGAACTTGGGATAAGGCATGATTCCTGAAAAACAAATAAATAAAATTTAAAATACATAATGTAAATCCTCTGAACAATCCCTAATATGATATGAATTATTGAAAGCATATGAAAACGGAGCATGGCCATCTAGGATAGTTACATGGATAAATGGTGTCTTCTAGGACTTCAATTGAGACGCCTTTAAACAAATGACAAATTGATTTGTCATATATAACTCCTTCAATAGGTGGTTATACTTTTAAATTTAGCAGTCCATATTCTATGCTTAATACAAGCCTTACTATATGGACACAAGATGGCCCACAGCCGCCTTACCAGCTCTCTGCAGTAAAAAAGACGAGTCTATCAAGAGTAACAATGCTAAGCCCCAAAACATAATTGCTATGAAATTAACGATACCAGGTATTACTATGGAGTAGGGCTCCAAAAGAAAGGTTGGAATGAGTTACTATAGAATCACAAAGAGTTTATGTAAAAACTGATTTTCTACTCCCAAACCATATTATATTCACTAACTGAAAAGTAGCTGCAGACAACACTCCACCAAGATCATTGTCCAAAGTATATAGCCAGCAAAGAGAACAAGAAACGCTAATTTTGCCAACTGATTTACATTGATAGGATCAGCCTTACCCCCAGAATTAATTCCTAACAAGAATAAGGTTAATGGTTGTCAAGTTTCTAAAACTGCAGAAAAGGATCTTAAACATAAAAATATTTCTTTCAAGTTAGAAGCTCCAACTCCAATGTAACTCTATGTTATTCCTAATCTAAAATCAACCAAGGCAGCTACCATCAACATGGACCTAACATAAGTAGGATGATTTTACAATATGCACAATCAGATGGATCTAAAACAAAAGAAAGACAAAGATTACCATTTCTTGTACTCCAGTCTAAACTCAGACTTCTCAATGATTAGATTCACATGTGACTCTAATGAAATCATACTTCAAAAAGATGCTCACATACTATTTAGGCAGGTTCTTACATCTAGGGGTGCAACTTGGGTCGGTTGAACCTATAACCAAACCAACTTCGGTTTGGTTTGGGTTTCTAGAAGTTTGCTTTGGCTTTGGTTTTGGTTTTGAAATTACATAACCGAATTAGAACAGTTTGGTTTTGGGTTGAAGCCTCGGTTAAACTGAATCGAACCGAAACCCAATCTAATGTATATAGTTTTAACCTTAACCGAACTGAACCAATTTAAACTGAATTAGTCTACATATGTAAGTAAATGAGCACTTTGGGATTGCCTAGACTAGAGCTGTCAATGGGTTGGATTCTGATCCGATACCGACCCGAATCCGATTAAATTTATCTGATTTAATAGGATTTTTACCTGATTAAATATCCGTCGGGTCGTATTCGGATCCTAATAAGTGGATCCGTTTATAATCGGATTCGAATATGGATGCATACACATCCAACCCGATTAAGATCCGAATCCGATTAAGTTGTAAGGATACTTGAGTATTTTTTTATATATTCTGGGGATAGTTAAGTAATTTTAATTTAAACTATATCTATTATCAAACCCTAATCCTAAATCGTAACCAGCAATCTCTATGCTGGTTAAAAATAAATCTCTACGGCGCCTCTTCTTCTCAGATTAAACCCTAACGAGCATTCTCTATGGCTCTTCTGAAATCAGAAGTTACCATTCTCCTAACGAGCATTCTTCCTTCAATTTGTAGTTCGTACCGTACCTAAATAATCGGATTCGGAGAAAAAAAAAAAGGCCAAAACCCCCCATTCGTCCTCCATTAAACCTCTGCAAACCTTTGTCCCTAACCCCATTCATCTTGATCAAAACCCTTGGCAAAACCTCCTATTATTCCCAGTAAAACCAACCCGAAAATTCCCAATTTAGCAGCTCTGCAAACCCTTGTCCCTAATCCCATTCGTCTTCATCAAAAACCTTGGCCGAAACCCCTTCTTCTCCTCAAGAAAACAAATACCCAAACCCCCATATTTCCTTCTGTTTTGTCCAACCCAAAAAATCCCCATTTTTCTGTTCGTTTTCCCAAAGAAAAAACCCTTGTTTCTTCCTCATTTAATCACATGCAGAAATCGAATCCAACTTTAGATTAAAAATCCCATCCTCCTATTATTATTGAGGCCATCAATCTCAAGCCAATTCATCCGAGTTAAGGCAAAGGAAAGATCAACGGCTGTGCAATTTTAACATGCAATAGAAATTGAAATTTTTTCTATTAATGTTCATCTATACTGATCTTATGTAGGTTGTTGGGTTCATTGATTCTTGGGTTTTTATCCTAAACTTCTGGGAAACCAATGGATTGTGCTGAGATGTAATTTGATTTAGGTTCCTTAATTTTATCATATTTTCCTCCAAATTTATGGGAATGGATTTTTTCTGAGATGTAATTTCGTTTAAGTTCACTAATTTTATGATTTCTTCATCCTAATATTTTGAGGAAGCTGATTGATTTTTCTGAGGATGTAATCGACTTCTTGCTTAATCCATCTCATGGTTTCTGTCATTTAGTTAAATCGATTTTTGTTTCGGAAGGAGAGCGCCTCTTCTTCGGATTCTGATATTTAATCGAATTCGGATAGATCGTATAAAATAATCGGATTCGGATTTAATACGAAAGATCCGACAGATCTTTAATCGAATATGGATCTTCTAAACTTTAATCGGATTCGAACTCGGATGACAGTAGATCCGACCCGTTTACAGTCCTAGCCTAGACGACACATTACCTGAGATTGAAAATATGGCTAGTCACCCAGGCACTTGCTTAGGTGCCTATCATTTCATTATTCATAGAAAAAATAAAAGGTGCTTTAAAATTTAAGTATTTTATGACATTTTTTAACCCTTTCAAATTGATAGTTAAGTCCTCATCACAATAGGCAAGTTCCCTGAAACTCTTGCTTAGGCATGAACTTGGTTTATGTAAGTAAATGAGCACTTTGGGCTTGCCTAGGTGTCTAATGCTGGGCTTTAACAAATTAGTCCCATTAGATTATCCCCGAGAGCCACAATCTCAATGCTCTTCCTGAGTGTCACCACACTACTATCCCTGACTACCACACTAGACTTTTCCTAAGAGTCACCATGTAGACACTCCACAAGGGAAACAAAATACCCAAAGCCTCTCCACAAAGGAAAGCACCTAAAAGAGCCTTACAACAAACCCATAGGTGTAAAACCACCTTTTATATAACCCCTAGAATTATATTCCCACATGGACAATATAATATGTGAACCCACAATGAGTTTATGACAAATTCAAACAATCTGCACAATTACTCAAAACATCAAGTCACTAAAAAAATTGAAAAGCTCTTCATAATATCCTCCACCATACTCCATAGAGTTCCAAATCAACCATGCTGCTCATCGATTAAGGACAGGCAACTTTGTCTTCTTCACTTAGACTTCCCCAACATCTTGTGTAAATTTCTCCCTGTTGAATCCCTCCATCTCGAACCTTGTATTTAACACTTTCATTGCATTAAAAAAACCCACCAAAGCTCTAATACAATTTGTGCAAAAAAAACCATCCAAATATTGAATTCAGATTCATGTGAAAGACACAAAGAAAAATAAATAAATACCAAACAACAAATAACAAATCACAGCATAAGATATATGTGGTTCAAACACCATATGGCTCCATCCATTAACGAAGACGAACCAAAACTTTCATTATACGGTAAAGAATTTGAGATACAGATAAAAATTTGTTCACAACACCCAAATAAAAATAGCCAAAGCTCGTAAGGAAATACTCAACATAGCTTAGACCCAAGAGGAGCCACGCTCCGTAAAACAATAGGCATAACACTAACCCTCCTCGAAAGCTTGATCACCACACTAGACTTTCCTTGATAACCGCTAACATGGTAGGTTAAAAAAATTATAAATCGCTATAATCAATCCCATTAGGAAAATATAACTTGTGGACTCACAAGGAATACAAGAAAAATCCAAGAACTTCTCATACCAAGGAGCCAAATAAAGATGCTTCCATCAACCATGACATAGAAGGGATAGATGAGATACAACATTAACATACACCATCAATTTTTCACACTATCTAAGCCCATATATTCCCACATTAAGTAAAGCAATTTATAGCAACTTTTAAAATCTTATCAAACCAATTCAAGATAATCTTTGGGATTAGGTCTGAGGGTAGCCATTTGTTGCCTCCATATCATTCGATTGAGTTTGACAAGGCAAAGAAATGCCATGCCATTACCTTGAGATTGGTTAGTTGGTGTTACTTGCCAGAGCATGAGACTTGCACATTTTTTTGTTTGGCAAAAAGTTTCGGCAAGCCCTTTAGTGACCCCCCCAGCAAATTTACCATGACACCAGACTTCCACCAAATCCTCCAGCAAATACAGTAGATGGATTCAAGTGCTAGATATACCAATAAGCAAGGTTTCCTTGGATCAAACACACAAAAACCAGGGAATCCAGCAAACCACATAAACAAACTAGACATCTCCATGGCACCCAATCAGGACCTGGCACAACGCGGGCCTTGACGAGATTTGTATGATTTGTCGTTCACGTGTCTGGGATTTGTTCAGCTCCGGCAGTTTCAATTGTTTGTGTATTTCAGTACTTCAATCTACGGTTGAGTCATATTTTGATTGTTTCAGCTTCCAATATCTATCAAATGTTAAACTTAAACGGCCAGCACTTGGTGTTCTCGTCACCTATGCATTCTGCATCTCATGTTGCAATTTGCAAATGATCAAGTACCTGGTATTGCATGTGGTTAACCAATATGAGTTCCATTCTGGTAAGACTCCTCAGACTTATTATTTATATATTTATTTATTATTATAGTATGCGAGACTTGAATATGGTTGACAGAGGAGATCTCCGCCAGTGGTCCTTAAGGTGTGACGGCCACATGCACATGTGTCGTCAACAGCCAAATTGAACTCTGACAAATCGACTATAGGTCTGGGAACGTCATAGGGTCAATAATCTGCATACCCAAGAGGATGCCACTTCATTAATAGAGATAAATAATATTTTTAAGAGAATATAACTCCTAAATAATGCTTTGTTGTCGTTTTTACATGAGACCAATGGATAGAATCATGACACTAGTCATCATCCTAGAGAACTTCCTTACCTATAAAAAGCTCACTTGGGCACTTTTGGAAGGATTTCTCTTTGGTTCACTTGAAGCAGTGACGAGAGATTGGAGATCTCCTCCAGAGAAGATTTATGGCAGAGACTTAGAGTAAAAATATAAATACTCTACAAGGGTTAGAGAGATAAGTATATTGACATACGATCTCTTGACAGACTCCAATGAATAGTCGGTGACACCAACTCCATCTATTCATCTCCCGTTCTCGACCCTTAGCCGTTGCTTACCTAGCATGCCTTTTCGTCCCACCCCCTCGGTCTTGAGCAACAACAGGAAACGGCTGCATCATTGCAGTTTAGGCCTTCATTGGATCCACCTATATCCTACTCAAACTACAGATCAGAGGCCATGTTAGCATTTCTCGACACGTGGAACGCGAGCCGAAAAAGGGCACCTACAATATCATTCACTCCACTTTCTCCTTTATGCAATAATATAAATTTTTAAACAAAGCCTCAAACCAACTCATCTACAGTCCATGGAAGGTCTATAAGCTTAAAATCACATTTCGTGGTATTTGCCAAAACTAAAACCCCTCCTACATCAACTTAAACCCATCATTGGGAAACCTTCCTGACGAGATATTTCTAAAACAGAACAATGACATCTCAAATCCCTTTAAGACTCCCCTTATAAACCCCAGCAATCAATTTCCATAACGACCAACTTGTCAAGGTTTCATCATCTTCCAATATTATACTGAACGCAATGAAAATTCCAAAAAAATATTCAAGAAAGAGGGAGAGACAGAAAATGGGTACCATGTTAGAGGATGGGAATGGGAGCTTCGCCATAGACGACTTTGATCTTAGAGAGAGGAACAGGAGAAGAGTCAGTGGCTTCGGCGTAGTACTGCTGCTTCCAATCCCATATGGTCTTCTTCGTACCTTTGTTGGTCTTAAGGAGAGATTCCTTCTCGGCTTCAAGAACCTTGATGTCGTTCTGCTGGTACAGTGACCTGATGCTTAAAGCTACAAATGATCCTAATAGGAATATGTTGATCACTGTATTGCTGTTTCCCGCATTCGTCACCGCACTCAAAGCTCTGCTCGCCCACGCCATCTTAATAGGGTTCTCTGCAGCTCCTTCCCGCCGGGACGGTGAATTCACCCCTTGTAAGGGAAGATGAAAGGGTGAATTACTTTTAAGACCCCAGTAGTTTTTGACATAATACATGGAAAACCTCTCAAAATTTTAGTTTGGCACTTTAGCCTGTGTTTGGAACCCTGAATTTCGGAAGAAAAGAAAAAATAAGTGCTAAAGAAGCAATTTATTTTGTTTGGTTGACAATTTTTAAAAGAAATATAAAAATTTGAAAAGAAAATTTTCTCTTTATAACTAAAAAAATTGCTCTCCAAAATGGTAAAGATTTTGAGAGAAAAAAAAATGAAAGAAGTCGGAGAGAAGCCTCTCTACCACCACACTACCATTACCAACACCACCACCATCCCCACCACCACACCACCACTACCATCACCACCCCACCACCTCACCACAACCCCCCCCCACGCCCCACCCCATCCCACCCCACCCTCCACACACACCACCACCG
>JAUPMG010055835.1:0-13717 GCA_031762675.1 Pachysandra terminalis | reverse complement strand
CACTTTCTTTTCACATTACTTTCTTTTTCTTTTCATTTTCTTTTTCCTTTGACACACTTTGACGCTAACCAAACGCAACCTAAAAGAAAGGGAGCAACAATCCGAGCCTGGAATTTACCAGTTCCAAAAAATAAAAAACATTCCAAGCCTAAAGGGGGTAGAAGAGAACTACAAGAAAGGGAATAAAGAAAATATATATATATATATATATATATATATAGCTAGATACTCCCCTTGTCCACTATGGTCTTATTAACATCTCTATCAATGGAATGCCCAGGAATAAGGAATAAGGATACTCTCACAACTCTCTTAGCAAGCCTATCTACTAAATCATTAGCTAACTATGGCATATGAGAGAGAATAAGGATATTCAAACCATGAGAGAATGAGATATTCAGTTGGTCTAGGATCTCGTCTGAAAAGCAGGTTCCAAACCAACCCATTTGTGGACCAAGCCAAAACATCAACAACTTTTTGGATTCTTTTCAAAAGGCCGATGTAAAGAAACAAGAGAGGAGAGAAGGCAAAGTAGAATCGTACCAGAGCCAGTTGTGGGATTTTGACCCCCAAATTCAAACAAACCGAAGGGCAAAAGAGAGCTAATGAAGAGATGGCCTTCCACAAGCTACTACTACATTTTTAGCATCAAAATTAGTGCAAAACTTTCTAAAAAGGAATAATCCTCGCATGAACAGGATTTTGAGAGAAACACAAAAGGCATTCGAGACTAAGATTTTATTCATGAACTTGCTTAATGATATTTACAGTTCTCTCTTTAAGATCCACAACTCAGATAATTTCTTTCCTTGGTATTCCAGAGAGGATAGAAACTGTTAAAATTTATAATTTCTACCATTCTTACATGGGACTTCGAGACTTGAGACAGATTTAAAACCCAGATGAAAGATTGATCAAATCATGATATACAAGGACAAGAACTTAACAAATAATATGCTTTGTACTTGGACCACAGAAAAAGCGTGACGGACAGTTGTAAAAACAACCTATCTTTATCATAGTCGATCACCAGACAGAATTATTAAGATACAATAACAACACCATTGTAGGAGCAGATGTTCTAGTCTTCAAAGACGATAACTGACCCATGGAATTTAAGAGAAGAAAAATAAGATCATTGATTACACATTTAAACTTAGAAACAAAGCCTATGGCACTCTGAAGCAACATTCTACAACAAGAAAATGATCCAGGAACCTTTCAAGTTGACTAGAACACTTTGTTAAAATCCTAAATCAACTTCTTAATTTGATTCAAATTTCCAATATACGTTAGTTCCATATTGGATAATTCTTTTTGATACTTCATTCAAAGCAATAAAGAAATTTAAATACAAGACTCAACTATCGACACCTAATAACTCTACCCTCAACCCACGATTTACACCACCTTCTCCCCTCTACAACAAGTCCTAACTACATGGAACTCTTCTTAAAAGCAACTAACTAGATAATGACTAGTTACAAACAAACACAGCTACATAACTAATTACACGAAAACTTAAATAATTAAATTTGATGAACATCAACTAGAAACCTTGAAGATTGATACACATCCTTACATGTGGGTCCCAAGCTTACCACGTGGCCTTTTAAAAACATTAATAAGGGATAATTCCGCACATAACAAATCACCCCTCTTTAAATAACCTTGTCCTCAGGGTTGCAATTTGTTGTCTTGATCAATCTCCTCATCACGATTTCATTTCTCATCTCCTTCTAATTCGACGGCTTCTTCTAGCATAAACAGCTTCTACGTTTTGCAACGATGGCCCATAGTGTAGCATTCGTCACAATTATAACAAAGGTTTTTTTCTCTCCTCTCCATCTCTTCAACAGATAACCTTTTAATGATTGGTGTAAAAGGTTTTGTAGTAACCTCATCTAAAGTTGCCAGAAATTGGTTATTATCATTTTTTCCCCATCTTTTCCTGGACATAATCTTTTCTTCCTAGATCCTAGATAAACCAATAGCATCAGATAATGTGATTGGTTTAAACATTTGAACAGCCAATCTTGTCTCATCTTTTAACCCACTTATAAAACAACTCACCATAAATGATTCCCCCAATTGAATCTATGTTCGATTGAACAAAGTTCCAAATTTAGTTTGATATTCTTCCACAAAGAACCTTGTCTTAATTCGGTGAGACAAGTAACAGGGTCCTCAAACCCTGTGGGCCCAAACCTTATCTCTAATGTTTTAGTAAAAACTGACCAATCAGTGATAGTTTCAGATTTCTCAATCCATTTGAACCATTGGACGACTTTCCCTTGAAGATGGAAAGATGCAATCAAGATTTTTTTATGTTGTGGGGTTTGATTTAGTGTAAAAAAATTGATCGGCTCGATTTAACCAACCTGATTGATCATCGCCGTCAAAATAGGGAAAATCCAATTGAGTGGTTCTAGTTTGAATCCCTCTTTCAGATCCAGTGTGAGCACTGCCATCTTGACTATTTCGTTGACTGGCGGATAACTCACCTCTTCGTTACCCATGTAAGATATTCATTGGAGAATAACATTAAGGATCTACCGCTGGGCTCGAGATTCCTCTTGTAGCCCGTTGAGCATTCTTCTGTAGTCCTCGAATTCCTCATTCAGCTGGCTCACAGAATCATCCATGCGTGACATTTGTGTACCTTCTGCCATGTCAAGATCATCGGCTTTAAAACTTTTTTTATAAATTGTGACGAACGTTACAATATGGACCATTGTTGCAAAACGTAGAAGCTATTTATGCTAGAAGAAGCCGTTGAATTAGAAGAAGATGAGGAATTAAATCGTGATGAGGAGATTGATCACAACAACAAATTGCAACCTTGAGGGCAAGGTTGTTTAAAGAGGGGTGAAATGTTAAGTGCGAAATTATTCTCTTATTATCATGCTTTTAAAAGGCCACGTGGCAAGCTTGTTGACTCTTTTGCTTTTTTGTTTTTTTTTTCTTTTTCTGGTTTCTTTGTAATTGGTTCCCCGTCTTGGTGAACTAATTACTCTTTGTTTGCTTTTGTACATTTTTCTCTATTCAAGGAGTCTACTTGATGTTCATTAAGTTTAATTATTTAAGTTTACGCGTAGGAACCGTCTTGGTGAACTAATTACTCTTTGTTGTTTCGTACATTTTTCTCTATTCAAGGAGTCTAGTTGATGTTCATTAAGTTTAATTATTTAAGTTTACGCGTAATTAGTTATGTAACTGTGTTTGTTTGTAACTAGTCATTATCTAGTTAGTTGCTTTTAAGAAGAGTTCCATGTAGTTAGGACTTGTTGTAGAGGAGGAGAAAGTGGTGGAAATCGTGGGTTGAGGAAGAGAGTTATTAAGAGTTGATAGCTGAGTCTTGTATTTAAATTGCTTTATTCTTTGAATGAATTGTCAAAACGAATTATTCAAAAGTTACTTGTTAGAGATAATTGGCTCTCTCTTTTAATCGAGCCTTGCAAATTGGACAACACTAGTCAAGGAAAGAAGTACCTGGCTTTTAGATACGAACGCATCATTTGGTATCAAAGCAGGCACGACGTCTCGGGTTCAAATCACGGTGAGAGCAAATTGGAGCCGAGTCTTAAAAATAGAGAAAAAAGGGACATGTTGCCAATGGGCTGCCATGGATGTCGGCTGCGAAAGCATGTGTAATGTTACGATCCTAATGGTTAAGTGCTTAACCAAATGAGTTTCCATAAGTCCTAGGGCTTTTGGAACAACCGTTAGGCACGTATCAGAAAGATGAAGAACAAACCTAATAAAGTGAATATCAAGGATGTCCAAAATGGCTCTCTCTCTCTCTCTCTCTCTCTCTCTCTCTCTCTAAGCTGTTAGGATTTACATAGACACCCTTTTTTCCTTTTCTCTTCCTTTTTCTTTTTTTTTTTTCCTGAAATCTCAGTTTTCCTTCTTTGATTGATATGTCTTTTGAAGGCCAGGGCCTCTTTGATCAATAGGCCTTTTTTATTCTTTCCTGAAATCTCTATTTTTAAATTATTTGAGCCTTTTGGAGACCAAGGCATCTTTAATTGGTAGGCTTCAAAAAAAAAAATTTTAAATCTCAGTTTTTCAGTTATTTCTGTTTTCATTTTAATTTAATCAGGTCAGGTGTTCCCAGTCACTGTTATTATGTTTATTTGGCCTGGTATGTAGTTGTAAAATATTTTGATTTCTAATTTGTTCTATTATTTTATTAGTTTCCCTATGTTCTTTTAATCTGTTAATTTATGGTATACTGCTATTAGTTTATCTCTAATGTGTGCTATTAATTTCTGATTTTTAATTGCATAACTAGTCACACATACATGTCATACTGAATCTATTTCATTTTGTTTTCTTATTAATTAGTATGATTCCTAATTTCTATTAGTTATAATCTTATTTTTTGCAGCATTGCATTTTCTTATTTAGTGTTTGAGTAATTTATCATCTTATATTCACTGAACAATGATCAATAGAAGAGCTTTTGCATAGAAATATGTTTGAGAGCCTCGGCAAAACCTGTTTTGTAATTTTTTCAATAAGATATGTACTGGGAGAATAAGTTATTATTTATTATATTTTTAATAAATTATTTATTTATACATGCTCATGAGGCTCGCCTCAAACCAAGGTCTAACGCCTCACCTCACGCCTTAAACATTTTAAAACACCAACTCCAGATATGTCTAAAGCATGAAAATGCTAATCAATGGAAACTATGATGTTCAAAAAAAAAAAATTTTAATTCCATTCAATTGATGAATATGCCCTGAACCAGTTAAAGACATACCTCAGCGTTCAATATGCAACAAAGAGACATTCTCCACACCAGCCTCCAAGTTCCAGCCTCTGGAAAAGTATATTAGTTCATTCCAGAAGAAGAAAAATGCAACGTGTAAGAACATTAAATAAAAAAAAATGAGAGAAAAAAGACAAACCTTTCTACAGCTTCTCTCTTGAGTTCATCGATGTCATTTTCGATCTTAGCACATGCAGCTTGAATATCTATGTTTTTTTCACAAAGCTCTTTCCACTGAGCAGATAAAGCATTAAGCTCCACTGCAGTGGTTTGCTGGCATATTAAAAAGTCAATATAATTGACGTGATCTAAAAGTGAAGGTCCAAGAATAAATAATTTAAAATGTGGTTTTGAGCATTAATATCACCTGGTGATATTTCCTATCACGATTGACAATTTCAATTTTGTCATTGTATTGCACAGCTATTGCTTGTATCCTGCACAAGATGATGAGGTGATAAAAAATATCCTAAAATGAAATGTGAATATCAATAATAATCTGAAGAGATCATGGTCTTTCTTCTTTTTACTCAAAGCTATATCAATCGGAACAAAATTTGAACTTGAAGTTAAACAACATTAGGGGCCCAAAACTGGAAAGGGTAAATGCAGATTGGCTCGAAAGGGAATTCCAAGAGGATGAGATTAAGTGGGTAGTGTGGGATCTGAGTAAAGATAAAGCTCCCAGTCCGGATGGATTCATGATGGCTTTCTTTCAGGATTGTTGGGATGTGGTAAAATTTGATTTGGTGTTGATGTTGAAAGAGTTTCACGAAAGTGGGATCATTAATTAAATTACTAATGCTACTTTCGTAGTTTTGATCCCAAAGAAGAATGGAGCCTCGGATGTCAAAGATTTTCGCCCAATTAGTCTTACCACTAGTATGTATAAAATCATGGCAAAATTATTGGCCGAAAGGATTTTTTTTTTTATATATGAATTAATGTTTATATCTGTACATAATGTGTTTGCAAATGCATGTAGCCCCCCTAAAGTGAAAAAAAAGTTGCTCTAGATTTGAGAATCCCAATACAACCCCCAATTACAGTCAAATTCAGATAGATTAATCCCCCCAAATTCTGTGTACAAGGATGTCCAAGAAAAAAGCAAAGAGATGGTATTGCCAATAAGCTTATGAATGTCCTTTTCCAACCCTTCAAATATTCTCGAATTTCTCTCACGCCAAACGGTCCAAGAGATAGCTGCCGGGCAGAGGTTCCATAAAATGTGGCTTCTTTTTCTACCCCTTCTTTTATTTCTCCATCCCCAGCTGATTAAAGCTGTTTTAAACTGATAGTGCATCACCCACATTATATTCATTTTGCAAAGACAGCATCTTGAGGTCATTGACCACCCTCTCCTCTTGAGATTATCGCATGTTAGAGTCCTATTACGTACTGCAGCCCAAAGAAAAAAAGAAACCTTTGACGGGATACCCGCAAAAGGGTTACTCTTCAATTGTTTCTCCACATCAGAGTGCTTTCATTAAGGAAGGCAAATCTTAGACAGCATGCTTATTGCTAATGAGTGTGTGAAGGAGAGAAAGAGAATAGGTTCCCTAGTTGTTGTGTGTAAGGTTGATATGGAAAAAGCTTATAATAGAGTGGAGTGGTCTTTTCTAGATTCAGTCCTGGAATGGAAGGGTTTTGGAGTGAAATGGAGAAAATGAATTATGGGTTGTGTCAAAAATGTGTATTTCTCCTTTATTTTAAGTGGCTCTGTTCATGGCTACTTCCCTTCATCTAGAGGTTTACGTTAGGGGGACCCTTTTTCTCCTTTTTTGTTCACCCTGGTTAGTCACGTGCTCAGCACTTTCCTTAGGGTTTCTGAGGAGGAAGGTTTAGTGAGAGGTCTCATTACAAGGTTGGAAAGGAATTCAATGTCTCTCCTTCAGTTTGCAGATGATACGATGTTGTTCCTTGAGGCTTCAGAAGATCAGGTGTATTGGATTAAGCGTATTCTCCTGTGGTTTGAATTGGTATATGGGCTTAGAGTCGACCTCGAGAAGAGTTCCATTTCAGTTATTAGAGTCGGTGATTTTCAGCTTTCTAGTTTTGCTCAGATTCTAGGTTGTAGGACAGAAGAGTGGCCTCTTAAACACCTAGGTCTACCCTTCGATGGTAACCGGAGATCGATTCAATTTTGGGACCCTATTATGGAAAAATTGGAAAAAAGATTGGCAACATGGAAGAGGACTTATTTATCTCTAGGGGCAGAATTACTTTGATACAGGTGTCTTTGTCTAACATTCCAGTTTATTTCCTATCCATGTTTAGATGCCCAATGGTAGTTGTTAAAAGAATTAAAAGACTACAAAGGGACTTCTTGTGGAAACGGGGTGGGGGAAAAAAGATCATCTGGTTAGGTGGGAGGTGATGTGCAGGTCTAAAAGAAATGGAGGTTTAAACCTGGTCAACATTGCAAATAGAGATCAGGCTTTGCTTGGAAAATGGCTTTGATGTTTCTCTCAAGAACAAGATAGCTTGTTGTTTAGAGTTACCATTAGTAAGTAAAGAAAGCATGATAATGGTTGGGACATATTATCCAGAGTCAGGGTGTGCAGAGACTATCCTTGGAAAGCCATTAGTGATTTAGCACCCTTGTTCTATCCTTCGGTCTATTTCAGTGTTGGATCTGGCTCCCGTGTATTGTTTTGGTCTGATCTATGATGGGGGGATAATTCTTTTGATTCCATGTTTCCTCGGTTGAATAGATTATTCGTCCTTAGGAGGGCGAGAGTGTCTGATGTCCTTGCTTGGTCACCCACTGATTTAGTTTGGAATCTCGGTTTCAGCTGTAATCTCCGGCCTGCGGATATTCAGGAGTTCTCTGCCCTTTTAGTCTTGCTTCAGGATCTAGTCCCCGACTCCTCTTCATTGGATCGTTGCATCTGGACCCTGGACCCTGGACCCTAGGGGGATCGTCTCCACTAGGTTTTTTTTTCTCATTCCTTCGCCATGACCATTCCATGCTAGCCCCTCTTTTCTCTTTTTGCCAAATTTGGAAACCTAGAGTTCCCCCACAAGATCAAAGCCTAATAGTGGTCTTCTGTTCTCAATCACATTAACACCTCTAATGTTCTTCAGCAAAGATGGAAGTACCTTACCATCTCTCCACAGGTTTGCCACTTGTGTTTAGGGGATGGGTAGTCAATAGACCATGTCTCCATTCATTGTGCTTTTTCTAGAGATGTTTGGTTGCATTTTTTGCGGATGCTTGGCCAGTCTTGGGTATTACCAGTTGATTTTCACTCTATGATGGAGCAGTGGAGGTACCCTATGTTGGGAAAAACGAGGCAGGCTTTTATATATAGCAGTTTTTTTTTGCTGCTATCTGGTCTCTCTGGCTTGAGAGGAACAGGAGGATTTTCCAGGAAGAGAGATCAAGGTCTCAGTCGATTATTGACCCTTCCAAAATTGGGTAATTCAAGCTCAACTTTACTTATATTCAGGATCCTCTCAATACCAGGAGAGTTGGGCGCCCCCTAGATCAGGTGTTGTCAAGCTCAACTTTGACGGGTGCTCTTTAGGGAACCCAGGACCTTCCAAAATTGGTGGAATTTTGAAGGACTCTTCGGGTACTACTCTACATGCTTTCTCTGGCCCTATTGGGGAAGGAAATGCAATTAAAGCAGAACTTCAAGCATTATTGCTGGGTTTGAAGGAAGCGAAGGCACAGGGTTTCCAAGACTTAAGAGATTGGCAAAGACTCTTCAGTGGCCATCTCTTGGCTGACAGACAGACAGGCTATGTCTTGGCGCTTATCGCACCTGGTTCGCCTAGCTTGGATGTTGGCAGATGGTTTAAACAGTGTTTTCACATGTGCCTAGAAGTGCCAATCATGCAGCAGATCGTTTACAGTGCTTTGGAGTTGCTAGAGATGTGTTGTTTTGCGGGATTCCAGCAGAAAATCTAATAGCTGATTAGATAAATCCAGACTTTTTTTTTCTTCTTTTTTTGCCGTCTCTTATCTTACTTTTCAGTATTTTTAATCTCTCCTCATCCTAGCCCTTCTTTTATTTCTGCTATTTCTTTTGACTTTTGGTTAGCTCTCTTGCTAGCCTTCATGTTCTTTCATTGTCATTTTTATAATATTTTCTGTGTTAACCATAAAAAAAAAAAAAGTAAATAACAATCTGAAGGTCCCGACTAGCTTGACTTGATTGGTAAGGTCTTGATGAAGTCGTACTCGAGACTTGGATTCAAGTCACCATTTGAGCAAAGGAACACACCTTCCTAGAAACTCTTCTCAAAAAAATTCCTATAAATATTTCTTATGCCTTAACAAGAGAAATAGGAATCTTTAAATAACAATAGAAAGTAAACCAGGATGCTAGAAAGAGTGAACTTTTTTAGGAATATAATTTCTTTTAACCCAGTGAATTTTTTCTCAATCTTTCCACAACCAAATCCGGGGCCTTATTCAGTGAGGGCTGAGAAGTTGGCACTCCTTACCGGCTTGAGAGGGCAACAGTATTGGGTTTTCCATCTTTGGATGTAGAGAGTGATCCAGCCTCTATCATTTCGTGATTTCTTGATCGGCTTCATGGCTCTTGGCGCCTATCCCATTTTATTAGATTAGTTCATCCATCGTGTTGTGGGAAGATCTCGCTTTCTCACATTCCTTGTTTGGCTAATTCTCTTACAGATAGGTCGACTATAGCAGGGGTGGGTAGGGAGGATCTGGTTAGGAGGGTAGTGGAGGATGGTTAGTTGATGTAGTTATGTTTTGATATTTTTTGTTCTCTTCATTCTGCCTTTGGGTAGGACACTATAAGTCGCCTACAGATAAACATTCCTTTTAGTTCTTCTATATGTATCATCTTTGTTATCGATCAAGAGAGAGAGAGAGAGAGACCATTTCTCAACCTCACACTACAAGATATTAGTGAAGTACAGATTTTTCCCACCGTATTAATCCCTAATGAACAGATCTTCCTAAGTTACATTTAAGACGTGATTTGAACGAATGCATCGACTCAGTGTTGAAGAATCATGAAAGTGCTTTGATTTGTAAGACTAGATACTTGTCGAAGGGAGGGAGGCTTATTTTGATTAAGAGTTCCTTAGCCAATCTTCCTAATTAGAGAAGATTAGAGAAGCTACAAAGGGATTTTCTTTGGAAAGGGAATGAGGACGGATTTAAATATCACCTTATAAACTGGTCTCAAATTTGTTCTGGAAAGGTGGATGGGGGATTGGGCGAGATTTATGAAGTTAAGATTAGGGAGGATGGAGATTCTAGAACTTGGGCATGGTCCGAAGATGGTGGATTTTCGGTTTGTTCCATGTAATATTCTTTGCTAGAGAAAGTTTCATGGGAAGGTCCGTGGAGATCTATTTGGTGCGCTGGTCTGCCTTCTAAGGTATCATTTTTTTTGTGGGCTGCGGTGGAGGACAGGGTGCTGACAATGGATAATCTAAAGAGGCGAGGATGGGTTTTAGCTTCTAGGTGTTGTTTGTGCAAGGAGGAGGAATCTTCTTCTCATTTATTCCTACACTGTGAGTATACCCGGAGTATGAAGAAAGGGAGATGGAAGAGTTTTATTCTTTGGAATGTTTCCCCAGCTGTTATCTCTTGGTCAATTTGGTGCGAGAGGAACAGCAAGATTTTTTAGGGAAATGAGGTTTCTATTCAGAGAATGGTGGACAAGACTTTAACCCTTCTGTTTTTTGGGTCTCTATACAATCTGAGTTTAAAGGTATACCTTTCGAAGAGTTTGATAACAGGTGGGGACTGCATTGGGATTAATTCTGCTATTTTGTTTTAAGGGAATTCTCATTACAGAGATGTATATTATATAGATAGATTTTATACTGTAGATATTATTAATGCAAGAACACTTTGACCGATCAAAAAGAAAAGATTATCTATCATTGACAAACTGAAAATTAGAAATGCTAACATCTAAATTACCAAATCCATACACTTTAATTAACTTCTCCTCCTCAACAAGAGTTCTTTACACCTTTCTTTAATTTTTTTTATTACATTTATGAAGAGTTACTCTTCATAAATGTAATAAAAAAAATTATAATGGGTCCAGCAAATTTATGAATGTATAACTTTATAAAGGTCTTGTATGAAACTCAGACTACCAATGCTGGACCATTTTTCATGAATAACAGTGAATTGCTTTCATAAAAGGTAAACCGATATGATAAAATAAAGTGGGCCCACAGAGCCCTACATGACAAGGAAGACAGAGAATGAAAAAATAAAAAGTAACAACTTAAGCTTATGCAAAACAGCAATTACAGAAGCAGTAGAACAATAAAAAGAAAAGTGTGATTGACTTATCGTATGACTCCAACTAAGTATGCGAACTTATTTTTTTCTTTTTGATCAGTAAAGTGTGATAGTGTTCATATGTAGAAATAGGAACTCACCCCGTGTATTAAGAGATTACATCAACGGTTAGTTCTAACAAATCTTAACCTAAGCTAGAAGCCTAGAATGTACATGGCCCAAAGGGTCCCCCATCATTTAGAAAAGAACAAACATCCCTAAATTCTAGTAAGGTCCAAAAAAACAAAAGAGACAGAACCCAATACCTTGATTTGATGATTTATTAGATGCGATGGCAGGTTCTTCAAACTTTTTGGAGATTGACTTAAGAAGCAGCTTCACCACATTTGGACGCAGTCAGAGAAAAGTGGAAGACAAGACAACATTTAAGACCAAGGATGGTCCTCACGGGTAGTTGTTCATGCAATTTTGTCTTTCAAATACCACTAGCACTTTTTGATACAGGTGCTGCAACTCTCTTGTTGTTTATTTTGATGACATGCTCGTTTACAGCAAGACCAAGGAGGACCATATCCTACAAATTGTAGCAAGTAATGAGAGTTCTTCCTCATGAAAAGCTCTGCATTAACTTGAAAAAATGTTCGTCCATAAGCCCTAGTATGGAGGCTACGAACTTCATCCAGATTAATAGGTATATACCACTTTATGATAGCTTTCACCTTTTCACGATCAGCCTCCATACCATCAGATGAAACAAATAAACACATGCTGATTTTAAATCAGATGAGCTAGCAGGGTATCCAGACATTTTTACATTTTTTTATCAATAGAATTTTTTTGTTATAATCCATGTAAACACAAGGATTATAACTACAAGTATAGAATTTTCTTTACATGAGGATTACCTTTTCAAAGGGACTTGCTTAAGCTTACCACACACTTCTCTCAAGGAACAAGTGATATGGGAATTGCTTGTGGAAGGGCAATGGCTCCTTTTGGCCATGATAAGACGAATGTTATGGTGGAGGACCATTTCTATTGACCTAGTTTAAAGCAAAAGGTATCTAGACTGGTCACCCAGTACAACAGTTGCCAGCTAGCAGAGGAAGAAGAGTACAAGTCTTTACACATTTTTGCCCATAGCCCATATGCCGTGGCAAGACCTTAGCAAGGAAAGTGTCCTATGGGTTCCTTGGACACTTAGGGGTCTTGATACAATATACGTAGTAGTTGATAGGTTCTCAAAGATGGTGCATTTATTCCATGTACCCAAACATCAGATGCTCTCCATATCACCAAGATTCTCTTCCAAGAACTGGTTCACTTGCATGGGTTTCCCAAGACTATTGTTTCTAACCGGGACATTAAGGTCATGAGCTATTTTTGGAGAATGTTGTGCAAGTTGCTGATACTAAGCTCAATAGTTTTACTAATAGAACCATGGGCCATAGGCCTTTTGAGATCGCTATGGGTTTGTAGCCTAGGAAACCCATTGATTTGGTTCCTTTGCCTACAGATGCAAAACCAACTGCTGAAGTGGATGTATTTGCTATCTACATAAGGGAGATTCGATAAGAGGTTCAACATAAGATTACGATCACCACTAAAGGTTATAAAGCTCAAGATAATGTTCATTAAAGTTTTACTGAATTTGAGGAGGGTGATATAGTGATGATTCATATACAATCCAAGCACCTTCCTAAGGTCACTTACAAGAAGCTATACACTAAACAGTGCTGGTCCATAAAAGGTTGTGGAGAAGATAAGTTTCACTGCCTATATTTTGAGTTAAACATAGATGTGGGCATTAGTAATGTGTCCAATGTTACTCACATTGTTTCATTGCCATCATGATAATTCACCTGGTACTACCTATGGTATGATTATCACCAGCAACTAACTTGAAGAAAGAGATTGAAGATGTCATTGACAACCAGCAATTCCTAGAAGAGGTGGTGGCTACCAGAAATATCTTGTGAAGTGAAAAAGTCGTCCAATTTCAGTCTACACTTTGACTGGAGCAGAAGAATTTCAACGCCTCAACCATGATCTCTACGAACGGTATCACTCCTTTTACCTGTCGGTGTCTATCTCTCTCAATCCGAGGAGAGATGATGGAAATCAATGGCAGCACCCAAATGTTTAGAAGAAGTGAACTAAAGGCTTAGGTTCCAAGGCCAAACTCTCCTGTAGGAATGAAAAGATGGTGTGGGGTCCACGTGGGAAGTTATCTAACTCTAGGACAACACCTATGTGTTTAGGAATTGTATTTTAGTTCTTTAGTGGCTTTGGTTCAGCATTATGACTACTAGACTTATTTTCTTTTAAGTTCTTGAGTTCAAGGTCATTTTTGTAATTTTATTTAGGTTTATTGATAGTTAAGGAATTGGATTTCTTTTGTTAAGTGGGATTAAATAAGAGTTTTAATCTCTCCTTTAAGGGGAAAACAAAATTTGAAGAATACAACTATGAAACTCTTATAATTTTATTTAGGTTTATTGATAGTTAAGGAATTGGATTTCTTTTGTTAAGTGGGTTTAAATAAGAGTTGTAATCTCTCCTTTAAGGACAAAATTTGAAGAATACAACTATGAAACTCTTATTTAGAAAGTGTGATTGCTTTCTACCCCAAGTGTGAGAGCCTCTCTATCTCTCTCTCTCTCTCTCTCTCTCTGTCTGTCTCT
>JAUPMG010055824.1:0-13718 GCA_031762675.1 Pachysandra terminalis | reverse complement strand
AGATTTTCTATATTTATTTTTTATTTATATATATATATATATATATATATATATATATATATATATATATATATATTTGGTAATTTACATTCACATATATGTTTTTATATACATGTACACCCACAAAAACATTTTGAGTTATGTTCTTATGCACAACAAAAACTTTCTCACTTCTACATCTTACGAAACTATTTGATGAAATGTCACACACTCTTTAAGAAACTAATGATTGTCCTGTGATATGAGAAAATATGAGAGAAATTGTTTAAGTATAAGAATAAGTTTTTTTATACATTGTAGATAGAAATAAAAATCATTTGACTTACCAAAATGATTGGCTTAAACATCTTCAAGTGAGATAACTCGATATTTTTTTTTCCTTGTTACCATAGGTATCTGCTTTAATTTTGATTTGCATTATATATTCTTTTTTTTCTGCCGCTTTTGTTAATTTGATGATGCTGATGATTCATTTCTACATATGAAAAAATAAATGAATAAAAACAGTTAAATTCAATGATATAGATATTTTAAGTTTTTTATGGTTTGGCCTTGTTTTGTAGTTCCATTAATTCTCCTGTTGTACAAGAGATAAGCTTTTCTCATTCTATTCCAAGAAATGAGACAGGAATACTTTCTGTTTTGTCCTTGATTTCTGCTTTGAAGTTACACCTGTTAATGTTACAAATGATTAATAGTAAAATCTACATTGTATAAATGCTAATTTATTTATTGAATATGTAAGTACCTTTGTTCTGAGGTTGCAAGACACTCAGCACGTTGCTTATAGGTAAAAGTACGTCCACAATTTTCATAAATTTTTTGTGTCAAAGGTTGCATGATGGATACCATAGTTGAGGTTGATGAAGCAGTTTCACAATTGTAGCTTTTGTTTTGTGTGTCATATTCTAATATTACAAAGAAAACTTTAATGGAGTAAATAATAATAAAATATTAGGAAAGTATATGCAAATTATAAATAATGAAATACTCACAATCAATGTTGTTATTCTAATGTAGTTGATGGTAGTAAGCTGAATTTGTTGTGCAAATATCTGTTCTTTTGCAACATCGAAATAACTTTTTGATATTTTATATCATTAATGAGCTGCTGATTTTCTTGACACCTGAAATATCTTTAAATGTTATTTATATAATACATTTACAAAATTTGATTTTAAAACATTAAGAATAAAAGCATACCATTACCTCAGTTTATTTGCTTCGTCAACATTTGGATTGATGGCCATTACTGTTGATGGCTTTGTTGAAACCACTATTGCATCTGTGATATAAACCCAATAAGTTTATAATAACAGTGCTTTTGATATTGTTGTATAAAAAGGGTACAAAACAAATGTATTTTTGTTACCTCTAAAAATATAAGGTTGAATATTTGTTGCAACAATAATTGGATGAGTATCTAATGTACTTGTGTTCTCTTCGCATTCATCAAACACAAATTTCTTCCATGTAGACATTCTAACTGTTTTGAAGCTATTCATAGTTGAAAGAATTCATTTCTAATGTCATGAAATTATTGATAAATATTTTTTAAAGAATATTGAAAATAGGCATATCTTGATACATAAATATGTTATTCTTTGAATATCTACTTTGTATTATGAAATGTACTTACTTCTGATCAATGAGAAACATATCTCGAACTGGTATTTCAGTTTCTTGATCTCGGTTGGAGACGTACTTTTCCTTTTAGACGTCAAGCACAATAGCTACAATATCTATTTATAATATGTGTATTAGATGACAAGTGATAACATTATGTTAAGTTAATGCATGAATATGATAAAAAAAATTTGTTTACCGATTTGTTCTGCAACACTCACATACTCCTTTAAGTCAAACAGAGATATAAAGTTGTATGTTTATCCATGAATTTTGGGCAATCATTGATTTCTTCGATGTTAGTATGAGTATTTAAAGTCATTGAAATCATTGTCCACTATCTTAAATTTTTTAGGTATTGGTTTTATGATTGCATTGCTAATGGAGTAGATGCGATCAACATTAAGTAATGGATCTACGATATCTATATTTTCATTGAAGACTGCAGCTTGGATTTTATTTCCCTGTTTCATTGAAATTATAAATTGACTTTAGCTTTAAGTAATATATTTACAAACTATCAACATGATTGAATATTTAAATTAAAATATATTTAAAATAATTTATTACCTTCTCATAACAAAGTACTAAAGTCTTGTACTCTGATGTGCTTGTTATTGAATATTTTCTATGTGATTTTGAACAAAGTTGAAGCTTTGTTATTAAACCTTGAGTTTTATCAGTGTTTTGTGAAAGAAGCTTGTATGAAGTATCCATTGAAAAACTACAAATATTAATTTTATTATCAAGATAGATTAATATGAGAAGACCTAATTTATTGAATGAGAAAGTTTATTCAATGATGAAGTATAGATTTAAGGAACATAAGTAATTAATTATCTAAGCAATATACTAATATATTGATTTATTATTGTTAGATATTTTATTTTTTGTAGTTAGATTGAATATATTACATTTTTTATCTGTTACTCTGTTTGTTGTTCATAAGTTCTAAGCGTTCGTGATAGACAATATGTTTTGTATGTGGATTTAAACAATATTCCTCAGATGTTGGCTTTATTAATATTTTTATTATTTTTGAAGATTTAACTCTAGATAAAGCAACATATAATTGGCCATGTGTAAATATGGGTTCAGGTAGATAAATACCTACATTTTCTAAAGTTTGTCCATGTGCTTTGTTGATTGTCATAGCAAAGCTTAGTCGGATTGAAAATTGTGTTCTTTTAAATATGTATGAATATTTTTCGTTTTCTACAAGTTGTAAAGGAAATCGGGGAATAAAAACTTGTCTTCCTTTGTAATGACCTGTGGCTATTATAGCTTCAATAAGATCTGATTTAAAGTCATTGCAAATTAAATGAGTTCTATTACATAATCCTGATGATGAATCAATGTTTTGAAGTAATATTATTGGGTAATTTCTTTTAAGAATCAATTTATGTGGTGGCATTCTGTTTGGGGTTAAATCATTTAAAACTTCTTCTTGATAATGTTGTTGCTTATTATCAATTCCTGAATCAAAACTATAATATGTAATAGGCTCTCCAGGGAAATGTTGGATCAAAGTATTATTTAGGGTATCTACGCAGTCATTTTTACAAGTATTGCTCTTGATGTAATAAAATCTAGATTTTCTGAATTTTGATTTAAGTTAGGGAAGACACAGTCGATAAGTTTGAATATTGAAATTTTTTTCATTTTCCCATTTGATAGTTAATGATTTTGGTATTTTAATGTTATCATTTGATGTTGTTTTCTCAACGCCATTTCCAATTCGTAGTATATAGTCACAGTATGCAGGATCATCTTCTACTCTCATATTTTTTGTTAGATGCAATCTTTTAATCTTATTCCATAAGTTTGATAATACAAGAGTTGCACCAGCTATTTCTTCTCTACCACACTTGGGTACTATAGGAAGCACGAAAATCGCCGCCAAATACTACAACTTTTCTACCAAAAGGAATATTGCATTGTATACTATCTTGTAACATTCGATCAAATGCTTTAAAAGCTTGTCGTTTCGCCATTGATGCTTCATCCTAAATTATTAATTTTATTTCTCGTAATAATTTTGCTAATCCGCTTTGCTTTGATATATTACATAATGTATCTTCTTCAATATTCAAAGGAAACTTAAATCTCGAATGTGTTGTACGTCCACCTGGCATAATTGAAGCTGCTACTCCTGATGTTGTTGTTGCTAATGTAATTAAACCTTTTGATCTTAATGTTGTTAATAAAGTACGGTATAAAATTGTTTTTTCAGTTCCAGCAGGGCCATCTACAAAGAAGTTATTTTCTATTTTTTCAAGTATGAGATCGTATGCTTTTTTTTGTTCTATATTTAATTTCTGGATGTTGATTATATCTTCTTCTTCTATTGAAATATTGCGTTCTTCATCAAATTCTTTTGTATAATTTAACAGTTCATCGTTATGTATGTTGTTAAGAGATATATGATATTTATCAATATTTTTTACCCATTGATTGTAAAAATGAGTTAATGCTTTGTAATAGTTGAGATTTAACAATATTACCATTTGATAGTATATTTTTTTTGAAGTCATCTGACATGGGTTTCATATATTTTTCCAACAAATTTTGAGGAATAGAAGATTCACAGTATACTAATATTGTAGCAAATAGTCTTCTAAGTGCAATGGCATTTCAAAAGAACATGCTTCACTCATACAGTCATCTAAACTATTATCTGATTCAAGAAGTCCGCGAAGTTGAGCAGCTTCTCGAAATGACGCACAACAAAAGTTATCTACTTTTAAAACATCATTAAAACAAGTGGCTCTTTTAACATGAGTTAGTAGTGTTCTTAAGTAGTATCTTTCTCCTTCTGCTGGAGTGGCAATGATAACTCTTCCAATGGAATTTTGTTTTTGTCGAGCACGCCAAGTTTTTGTGTTTTCATTCCATACAAAATATTCAGGTATTTCTCTATATAAATATTTTCTAGCTTCCTCGCATTGTTTATTTAGAGTAAAATATTCTGTTAACATTCATTTTGATACAAAATCATTTGACATGACTTTGCTCAGATTCTATTTGCCTTTAAAAGTAATTAGTTGCTTATTTGTCAGGTGTAATTGCAATCTAAATACAGGAGCATGGATTTCATTTAATGAGAATTTGAATATTCTCCATGTGGCTTTAAGTGCTGATATCCATCTTCCAGCTTGGAATTGTTCAATTTCGTCAATTGTTTGAAATGAATTATATGTACTAATATGAAAAGCAATTTTTTCATGACCACTATAGATATATTTGTAAAAATATATACAATAAGAACAGAGAGCTTAAGAAAAGAGAAGGTGGAAAACAAAAACAGAGAGCGTAAAATTAAAAACAATCTGGAAAAATAAAAATAAAAACAGAGAGCGTAAGAAGAGAGAAGATGGAAAATAAAAACAGAGAACCTAAAAAGAGAGAAAGTGGAAAATAAAAACAAAGAGCGTAAAAATAAAAACAATCTGGAAAAAATAAAAATAAAAACAAAGAGCGTAAGAAGAGAGAAGGTGGAAAAAATAAAACTAAAAACAATTAATGTGAAAGGATGAAGAGAGAGAGAGAGGGGGGGGGGGAATCCATGGAATAGGGAAGTTTAAGAAGAATAAAAACTCACCATCGGTTGCACGCTGTAGCTCAAATGATGAACGTACTCGGAGGCTCGAAGGTTCTCGAAGATGAAAGATCACTTGGAGGAGGTCGCTTGTGGAACATGCTAGTGCTGCTTTTTGATAATATATCAGTGGAACTTAAGAAGGATAAAAACTCACCATCGGTTGCTAGCCGTAGCTCGGATGATAAACGTGCTCGGAGGCTCGGAGCTGAAAGATCTCTCGGAGGAGGTCGCTTATGGAACGTGCGAGTGCTGCTTTTTGTTTTTGGTAGAAGACGAGTGCAGCTTTTTGATAGCAATCCATCGATTATCTAACCAATGGCCTCTAACTTTTATTTTCTCCCTAGTATTTCTGCCTCTATAAATAGGATATGAATTTCTTCGTTGTGTTGTAAATGAGCAAAATTCTTGTGGTTAGTGCTTTTTACATCGTCCGTCTATCATACAAACATTGTTTGGGTTTAACAATTTCAAATTGGCGTTGTACTAATTTAAATAAATCAGACAGCTTTTTTTTGTCGCGAATTTCAGCACAAACAAACTTGTCATACTTTTTTAGACTTGTAATCTTATCTTTTTGATCTAATATGTGTAGAAAGGTGTGCATGTGGTAATCCTTGTTTTTGGAAGTCGATCACATAGACATATGCAATCACATGTACAAAAAATTCTTTCTTAATCAATTCATGTTTTAACTCTTCAAGTTTAGCCTTGAAAATCCTTGTTACTAAGTCTGTTCTATTTTTAGCTTCTTCTCCAAACTGTAATTCTTGTTTGATTTCAGACCAAGATGGATTACAAGTCATTGTTAAAAAAATTATCTTGTTTTCCATATTTTTGGACTAAAACCATTGCATTTAAGTATCGTTTTCTCATATCTCTTGGTCCTCCAATGAATGAAGATGGTAATACAATTATTTTTCCGATTTTTGAAGCTTGGGTTTCACATGTGGAGATGCTATCCACTATTCCTCGATATAAATCGGCACGAATGTCATCTTAATGAATAAGAAAGTAGTCTAAACGAGAGCTTTCAATTTTTATATACATATCAATTAAGTATTGTTGGAAAAGACGACCAATGTGAAGAAGAATTGTATTTTTATGAGGTCGTATTTGTAATTTATAACAATAATATTGTTTACATGAAATGTCTTTTTTTATTGCATTTTCTTTCGGATACTGAAACAACAAAGGAAAAAATGTAAGTATTAAAATTTGATAATTTATATCTACACATATATCTAAAACATTATTTCCTATAAATTACATTTACATTGTGATTCTTCTTTTAATAATAAAGGAACCGATATTAGTTGTTTTGGATTCAATGTATTAAGATATGTATTGTTACATTCATTTCTTTTCTTTGGTAGCTTTGAAATTCCTTTGTGGCATGCGGTGTCACCATAAGGGAACAACAAGGGATGTTGTAAAGGAACATAGTAGCCGTAATAATATTGTATTTTATGACTTACTCCAGAATGACCATAAACAATTATATCACGATTACATTTCTCATCAGAATAGTTGTTATCAATCAAAATTCCAACAACTTGTGATGCTAATGGTAAATTATAAACTCGTTGATCTAAATCAGTATAATGTTTTATTATAATTTGACTATTTTCAGAAATATCAATACTTTTCAAACTCCGAAAGAAAGAACTATATGGATTTTCTATAGTAATATCCATCAACTTTTTAATTATATCTTCTTTGAACTTGGAAAAATGATACAATCTATTTTCAACTTCATGTTCAATATCATAAAAATACACTTGTAAATATTTTGAATGATTATCTTCTGGTATCAAGTCATTTATATAATAATAAATTTGACCTTGTACTTTGAAGGTGTAAATTCCTTTAGTTCTTCTAGCTAAATTTATATCATAATGTTTACCAAGAGATGTAAAAGAAAATTGATTATTGTATACTCTAACATATTTTTTAAATTAATAATGCATATCAATTCCTTGTTTTCTTTGATGTTTCTTATTTCATTTTTATCTACAAATAAATAAATAAATAATCAAATAAGCACACACACACACACACACACACATATATATATATATATATATAATACTTATGATACATAAATTTATATATATTATATATGATTGAGCCGAGCCTATCCAAGCTTATTAAAATCAATTTGTTATATATGATTGATGCATTTCCTATGAATTTGTTATTCAATATATGATGTATTCTCATGACGTCCTAAGTGTTAAGTGCTTGACAAAATGAAAGTGAGATGATGATTTTATCATACTTAGTAGTACGACATCATTATATAAGCTACCGGGTAAAATTACAAAGATGTTGTACCCACATCAGTGTGATGGTTTGAAGTGGTTGTGCTCTCTTCATTAATGTTGCAAAATGGGTGGGATTTTAGGGAATGATATGGGTTTGTGGAAAACAATGCAGGTATATAATACCAAATATGGATTCCATTGAGATGTGTTTACTTTTCATTTTTTATGTGGTTTATTACATGATTGAATCTGTTTCATACTTCTTTTAGATGTGTGGGTTTCTGGCTGGGTTATTTCATTTGGGTTTAATTAAAAGAGTGATGGTTGTGGCCCCAAAAACCTCACTACTTCATTGGATCAAAGAGCTATATGTGGTGGGGCTTGCAGACAATAGAAGACAATGAGGATGTTTTACTTAATTAGTTCTACAATATTTTAACATGCATTGTGGATCTTATGGTGCTCCTACTGTTTGTGCTGAAGCAGCTATTTTTTTTTTTTAATGTTTGCAGATATTTCAGAGCTTGTATGAAGGAGCGCCAATATGAGCCTCAGTATATTCTTCATATCATAACTATCTTTTATAGTTGCTTTATTAAGAAAATAAACAAGTAGCATTGATGGCAATAGTTTATGCTTTGTCACTATGAGTTGTGATATTGTGTAGTTGTTTGTGGACAATGATATTCACTACACTAGTGTACACATCTGTATAAAATTTGGTTTGTGTGAACAGTATCTTGCTATTGGGTATCATCTCTTCATAATGACATATATGGGGACAGAATCATATGGGATTATGTTATACTTGATGAGGTAGAATTGATATCTGATATTGATGGTTTATACTATGTTTGTTAACCATTTTGATATAGTTTGATTTACCTATACTTTTTATCTGTAATTTTCAGCAGCTACCGATTGTTTGAAAATGTAGCAAAATCTGCATTCCCTAATTTTACATTTTTTATGAAGTATCATTGGATATGACTCGGCCAAGTTGTACCAATTTTGAGGGGCTGATATGATATGATCCCCTGATATATAATTCTCATTGATTGCTAGATATTAGCATTTTCAATTGGAAGTAGATATAAAATATAATAAACGTAAGATATAGCATTTGGATAGTTAAAATCAGTGGTCAGTTTTTGCTATGAATTTTTTTTCCTGCTTTGGATAATTACAGTTCAACAAGATGAAACAAACAACAATAACAACAACAAAATCTTAAATAAGCCCACCATAGCAGAGAACATATATTGGAGAAACTATATTGTGGATAACATATAATTTCCCACCAAGATACAAAAAGAAAACTACTCACTGAAACAAGTGTCAATGAAAAAAGAAAAGAAAAGAAAAATCTAGTAAAACCAATTACATTCTGTACTTGCTCTGTAAATCAGGTCTTATCCCCTTATCAGTGTTTATTTATATGTCAACCAGAAGAAACAACAAAAGAACAAAAGATGAAGAGAGAATGACGATGAAAAGAAAAAATAAAAAGACATCAGAAGCAAAATGTCTTCGCAAGAAACAAAATCTTACCGTTGATTTTACGTCGCTCCTTGAAACTGTAAATTCTATATCTTATTTGCAAGATCTAGTACATTATAAAGTACAAGATTTAGTTACTACCAAAAGAAGACAGAAAGAAACCAAAACATTGAAAATAGAGAATGAAGATGCAAACATACCTTCTCATATCGACACGTCAGTTGCTTCATGTCTTCATCTTGCATCTGATGAACACAAATAGCTTACACGTAGCGAAAGAAAAGACAGGTATGGCCTTCTTTTATCTGAAGGAAGAATTTTTTTTTTTTTTAAATTGACATGCATTTGATGAATACAAATAGATTACACGTAGCAAAACATACAACTCAACGAAGAAAAAATTTATTTTAATGAAGAAATTGGGTAAAATTTATTTCTGAAAATTTATAATTTCAATTTACCGTGTTGAACTAATATTTTTTCCTGATTAGTCATAGGAAACAATGGGTATTAAATTTTAAAACAGTGATATAAAAAAACCCTAAAATCAGCATAGTATAAAATTTTAAAAAGAAATAAAACTCCAGCTTAAGACCTCAAAATCAGAGGTTAAAATACGATACAAAGCCCCCTAACCAAAAACAAAATAAAATAAAATAATAACGAAATCAAGCTTACCCGAAAGGTTAGGAGAAAGAGAGATGATCAAGAATTGCTTGTTGACCTGATTTCTTGTTCAAAGACAAAGCTCTCAACAATGGGGTTTTCAAGATGGAGCTCCACACTCTCGTTGAAGGTGCAGATTCAGTTAAACCAGACCAAACCCTAGCTTTACATTCTTCGAACGGAGACCTAATCTCTCTGATATCCGACATGCTTGTTCTTCGAATCTTCTCCATGTTACTGGACTCACAATGAGGCCCTAATTCGCTTGCTTGCAAACAATGATCCATTGTGCAAGGTCGCCTTGTTCGCTTCATTAAGCTAGTGAAATGGGATTTCTTCAATGTGGTCGGCTTATTTGTCTTTTCCCCAAAAGAATTTCTTTTGAACTTTGTAAATAAGTACTATCATGAGGGTAAAATTGGAAACTTAATTATCAAATTAAACAAATGTTTGACCCACTATTGGGATGAAATTTTCTTCAATCTCGTCGGCCTATTTGTTGTTTCCCCAAACAAAGTTCTTTTAAACTTGGTAAATATATAATAACATGAGGGTAAAAGTGGAAGATTATTTACAAAGCATCAACAAATGTTTGATGGATTCGTGCTTTTATAATAGTATAGATTCAGGTGGATGTTTGATGCCAATGACATCGATGTGTGAGGATGGAGATACATTCTGAGATTTAAATGGGTAGATGCCAAATTAGATGATTTACCCTAAATAAAGAGAAGAAAATGGATCTGTTGCAGAGAATGGTATCTGATAAGATAGTTGAACTTGTCTTTTATAAAATGGTTTTATTTTTTTTTTATTTAAATCAATAAGTTATAACGAGGATATGATATTGTAATAGGTTTGTTTGTAAAGGGTATGATAGTGTAATAGGTTCTTTTGTAAAGTGTCAATCCAATAATGAATTTACTGATTCGATGGAAGCCTAAGTCGATAGTCGACCGCACCCATCTTCAAGAGAAAACTAACGAACAAAATTAAACGAAGAATAGCACAAAGCTAGACTAAACCGGGAGGAATAATGAATAAAGATGTTTGGTTTCGTGAGCACATTTCAGAGTAACGTTCCCAAAATCTCACCTTATCCCTAGATTTCTCTCTTTTGAAATTCGATCCCTTGTTTGGAAACAGGGACTGCTATTTATAGCAATTGGAGAGAGGTAATGGTAAGCGAAATTCCATTTAAATCGTTTTCTAACAGTGTTAAAACGTTAATTCAGGAGTAATTAGTGGTAATTATCCTTGTTTCTTAAGTGGTCCCCTTGGAAATTGTATTAATAAATTACATCTCTACCATTATGACAAATTATAATTTTGCCACTATGATAATAGATGTAATTCATAATGCAATTCGAAATGGGCAAGCCTCACACCCCTCATTTCCTTAAATCGTTAAATCGCCTTTGAAATCAACATGGTAAACGTTACGCCTTCGGCGCCTATCAATGGGTGTTGGCCCAAATCACATAAATCAACAAGTAATATAGGTCAAATCTTTCAACTTTTGAAACCATTAGAGTTGTCAAGCCTTTGGCGCCACTAAGGTTTTGGCAAAGCTATCATTGAAGTTTTCTTTAACCTTTTGTCACCATTGAAATTATCAATTCTTTGGCGTCAATGAGATTTCAGCAAAGAACGACATTAGAGGTTTTCTTCAACCTTTGGCGTGATCAGAGTCGTTCACCCTTTTGGCGCCAATGAGGCTTTTGTCTAATGCGTGATGTTTGCTAGAGTCATTTGGTTCTTGGTATATTGATCAGCTACATCTGTTGGTGCCATTGAGGTTGTCTAGCCATTTGCATATTGATGCCTATCTGACGTTTGCCAAATTCATTTGGTCTTTGGTGCCATCGAAGGCTGTTTCTGCCTTTGGCTTCAAGTCATGTCTTCTATCTGATCTTTGCCAATTTCATTTGGTCTTTGCAGCCATTGAAGACTATCTTAGCCTTTGGCGTCAAATTATGTCTTTTGAGCTTGTCAAAGCTATTTAGTCTTGGTGCCTTTGAGACTACCTATTCTTGGCGCCATTGGAACTGTTTAGTTTTAGTACCATTGAGACTGTCTAGTCTTGGTACTATTGAGTCTTCTTGACCTTTTACGTCGTCGAGGTTTCCTCTAGATGGATGTGTGTATTCACCAAGATGTATCTTTGATGAAAGTGGGATGCATCCAGAGGACTATCTTTTCCCCTCTTTCCATCAAAGCTGTCTCCCTTGGGAAAAAAATTGTTTTAGCTCTAGTACTATTGAGACTGATCAGTCTTAGTAGCCTTAAGGCTTGTCTGACGTCATTGAGATTCACTCTAAACGGAAGTGGGTATTTACTGAGATGCATCTTTTTGGTGAATGTGAGGCAAACCTCGAGGGCTATCTTTCCCTCTTTTACCATCAGGGATGTCTTTCCCTTAGGTAGAAAATTATTTTAGCTTTAGTACTATTGAGACTGTTCAGTCTTAGTAACCTTGAGGCTTGTCAAACGTCATTGGGATTCATTCTAGATGGACTTTGGTATTCACCGAAACGCATCTCTTTGGTGAATGTGAGGAGCACCTCGAGGGCCATATTTCCCTCTCTTACCATCAACGTTGTCTTTCCCTTAAGCAGAAATAAGGCTTCATGTTGTTTGAGATTGTTTAGCCTTAGCACCATCGAGACTATCCAGTCTTAGTGCCATCGAGGCTGTTTAGCCTTAGCATTATCAAGACCGTCCAGTCTTAGTACTATCGAGACCATTTGACCTTCTACATCGTCGAGGTTTCCTCTAGACGGAGGTGTATATTAATTGAGACGCATCTTTTAGGCGTGCATAGAGAAAATCATTCTTGTGTTGAATCCGAACGAATTGAAGTCTTTTTTGCTTGCAAATAGAAGAATAATGACAACATTATCTCTAAGATTTAGCTAACATTAAATTCAATTGAATCGGAAACAAATTGCAGTTCTTACCTTGGATTATTATACCAATCACAGTCTGAATCACTCAAACAAGTCCAAATTTTTTTTTTTTTTAATTTAATTTGACTAAAATTGTTCTTATTCAGTTTAATATTCACTGATCAATTCAAAACTCCCTTCTGGTAGAAAAATTGCAATACAATCTCAATCGAATTTCTCAATCAAAGATGTTAGTAATTACGAACGACTTCATCAGGCAAAACTCCACACAAGACAGAAATCCACTAAATAAGAACTACAAAGTTGGAGAGAAAAGAATCGTTCCAACAAAAGCTTGATTTGCAATCTAGATCATATATGGTTTTCCTAGGTCTCTATGCATTCTTTTTAGGTTCCCTATCCGTTTCGAACCTTGGATTTTAGAAGAAACGAAAAAAGAAGTGAAAAAGAAAAGAAAAGAAATAATTAAAATTTCTTTTCTAGTGTTTTGGTTAAGATGAGATATATGAAGAATCCGATGATTTTTCGATGAGTTCTCATGTATTCCGACACGGTTGATTGAATATGAAGGAAAGATAAAAGATGTCATGAGTTATGTTGGGATGTTGGAGAGTAATCATAATATTTCTTTTATTTTCTTTCAAAATCTCTAGCTTTTGAGAAGAAAAACTTTCATCCCCAAAGAGAGTTTTTTTCAAACTTATTTTCTCTATCCCACCTCTTTCTTTCATCAACCAAACCGGAGAAAGTGATTTCTCTAGCATTTACTTCTGCTTCATTTAATGGGCCTTTATAGGCACTCTCGGCCACCAATATGTAGGCCTAATGAACAAGGTTTTAAAAATCGGAACCGAGGATCGGATCGGAACCGGTTGATACCGAAATGGACCGGTCCGTATCCGATACAATGTCTCTGGACTGGTCTAGACCGATCCAGCCCATTTTAAGGTAAAAAATCTTGAAAAAATATTAGAAAATAAAAGAAATTATATTTTGTGGAACTGTAAAATTGGTTTTCGAAGAATACAATTAAATAAATAAATAGTCATATTAGTTATGATATGAACAATGTACTGGACCAAACGACTATGGCATTAGGAATGAACAATGCACCTCAAGGCTCAACTAATTTGTGGCATCAGGCATATTTTA
>JAUPMG010055813.1:0-11708 GCA_031762675.1 Pachysandra terminalis | reverse complement strand
AAATATATGCTATTTATGAACATTACAATTTAAAAGAAAATTAATAATAAATAAGTTTTTTTTATTAATAATGTGTAATGGTACAAAAGTTTAAAACTAATAAATACAATATTTATATTACAATATCCAAAAAATATATTGGATTGAAATTCCAACATTTAAAATTGAAGGTGCCACTTGGTTCAGTGGTAAGGGCCTGGTAGGGTTGTCCCTAGGTCTTGGGATCAATTTCTTGTCTTCACTGTGTGGGTGTGTGAATAGTTAATCCTTCCGATCAAGCCTTGGGCAATTGAAAAAAAATAATTCTAACATTTAAAACAATACAATGTATATAAGTTTAAGCTAAAAACTTAAACTTTGTTTCTTGTTTTTCTTCAATTTAAATGGGTACAAAATCTATTTGTGTACCTTGTATAAGCAAAATGACATAAAAAAATTAATAATATATATGTAATTAATAAAATAATATATCCACTTACATTAGTATTAATTTTAATTACCTACGTATATAAGAAATGTGACCTTAAACATATTTATACTGCTTGAAGTTATTTTTTTTAATATATGTTTAGAATTTATTTTGACCAAAATATACAAAATTTTCAGTGAAAAATTCGCTAAAATAATGAATTTTTTAGTTAGAAAAAAAATTGTTGAAAGTGGGAAAATTTTAGCAAAATAACGCTAAAATTTCGATCATTTCGTCCAAAAATTTCGCGACATAATTCTAACCGCAATCACAGGGTTTTAATCTCGGAGACCTTATCTATAACCGAAATTTCGTGAAATCTAAAAGCATGCTATACACATACAAGAAAATGATTTTAGAAGTATAGATTGAGTGTGGGCGAATCTCGAAATAGTGTTGTCCTTTAAATGTTCAGGAATTGTACTTATAGAAGGTTGTTGATTGGGATCAAGCAATAATAATAAACAAAGTAAAATAAAGATAAAAACAATGCACTATAAAACAATAATAATAAACAAAATAAAACGAAGATAAAAACAATGCACACAGATATATGTGATTTGACAAACAATACACACGGATAAGTTTGCTTTGTGGTAATTTAAGCATGTAATGAGGGTGCCATATCAGACCAGGGGTGATGGTAGGTCCGGTCCGTTTATAGAACCCGATCAAGTATGGTCAGGCCAGGTAGATTGACCGGTTTGACATTGCTTGACAAAAAATGATCCGATTCGTATTGCACCAGGGTGGTAACCCAAGAAAATTTGACTTAACCCGTTCGATCCAGGTAAACCCGTTTTCAATTCGTTGGGCGGGTTAAGCTTGAGGCCTCCCAACCCGCCAATAAAAGAATTAGGTATGGGTTTAAGGCTGCCTTTTGGCCCAGCTCCTATATTCCAGCTTATAGATTATATATGCACTTTTTAAAATTAAATATGTGTTTAGTAGTGCTTATGGGTAAGTGCTTACCCATAAGCAGTATAGGAAGGCTACCCATAAGGAGAAGTAGCTTCTCTCCAGCTTTTATGCGTTAAGTTTTTTTACAACTTTAGTAATATTTTTAAAATATTTATTTTACCCTTAAATTTTTATAAGCACTTAAATAAATGTTATTTCTAAACTTTAATAATATTTTTGTAATACCTATTTTACCCCTAAACTTTTATAAACACTTAAATAAATGTATTTACCAAACGCTATTTTCTTCAAAAAAAAACAGTTTATTGTTGTTGTAGATAAGTGCTCCCATTGAGCAACTTATCCAATGAGTGCTTATTAATAAGTGCAAGCCTGGCCAAACAAATCGCCATTCCTATCACTGTCTTTTTTTCTTAAGGTTGAAATGCCCTTATCACCGTCCCTAACCCGAACCATGGGTGTAATTCGATCAGTTTGGTTCGATTTAATGGCCAAGCCAAAACCAAATCGAAATTTATTAAATCAAACCGAACCGAAAAACAAACAGATTTATAAAACCAAAAACCAAACTGAATTGTTATGAAAACCGAAAACTGAACCAATCTGAAATGAAAATCGAAAATTTAGTTTTTTGGTTTGATTTTAAAAAAATTAATGTTATTTTATATAATAAACACACATACATATACATATAAATACACATTTACATATACGAAAATAAATACATATAGACGTTTATAGGTCTAGTTCCGTTCGATTTAATTGAAGCCTTAACCAAAAATCGAACCGAACTAATTCAGTTTTTTGTTTTTCAAACCAAAAGCCAAACTGAAATGAAAAAAAAAAAATCCAACCAAACCAACTGTTTTCGGTTTGGTTTGTTCGATTTAGGCTGAACCTATTGACACCCTAACCCCTTTTTTTTGGTAAATAGTGAATCATATATAATAAACTAGGAACCAACATCCAATAAAACACCCTACATAATCATCCTTAAGCAGATTACAATGAAAAGAAGGTGGTCTGTTGATCCAAAGGTGGTCTGTTGAGCCAAACGCATGATTTTCTTTGATGGTGTAGTTAGCAAGTTCGTCTGCAACCATGTTTCCTTCCCTAAAAAAATGATAGGAAAACCACTTCATCAAACATTTTAAATAGATCCTTAGCTTGATTCCCAAGAATTTGTTTAACCCACGAGTCACCTTCAACAGCCAGTTTATTAAATCCTCTATGATAGGCAAGTTTCAGTCATTCCAAGCACACACAGACTTCTGCCATCATAGCCGTAGTAGATCCCAAATTAAGCGCCAATCCATAAAGAAAAACGCCTCTATAGTCTCGACAAACAGCACCTGCACTGGAATCACTCGGATTACCTTTGGCAACCCTGTCAAAGTTTAACTTGACATAGTCTTCCATTGGAGGTATCCATTGAATGAGCTGTAGATCATAAGTCTTTGGCAAACGATCATTCTTGAGCAGTGAGCACTCCCAAATTCTGTTGCAGACAAAAAAATTGTATAAGAGCATGCTTAACACTTGGATCGTTACCTTCAAAAACTACAGCATTTCTTGAAAGCCAGATCGCTCAAATGAGGTTTGCAAGAGCAGTTGGTAGATTTCCTATCAACTCATTCGTTTCCTCATCCTTTACCCTGAAAGCTTATTCAAAGCTAAGCTCGGATCATTTGCGCCGGAAATCCTGCACCTGTTGACCGTTGCCGTATATAAAATGTGATTGGACATTTTAAAAAATAACAAATTAATCATTATAGAAGTTGATTTTAAGGGCTTTTTGCATCTATACCCCTATATTATGGTGTATTTATATTTATATCTTGGTATTTTTCATATTTGTTTCTATCTCATTCTATTATTGTAATTTTTGCTTTTGTACACCCGACATTAAAAGATGCAAAATTCCTTTACTTATTTTAATTGAATGACTATAATAATAACCATTTAATGATATATTATATATTTTGTTTGTAAAAAAACTAAAAATAACCTCACAATATAAGTTCTTATATATATATATATATATTAAAATGTAAAGAAGATTTAAAGTAGATCCTCTTATGACAAAATTAAAGATTGAAAATATATAACTCGATTTCATTTGATTTTGAAACGAATTGAGAATATACCATAAATTGAGTAGAGTCGGGTTGAATTAAGAGAATTTGTTTTGTATTTTCATTACATTTTAATAAAAACACTTATTTATAAAGTTATCTTGACAATTTCATGGAAAAAAAATGAATTTATCATATAATTTTTAACATTTAGTGTACAAATGCACAAGTGTGATAAATAGAAGGGTATATATGCAAAAAAACGATAACATAGCCACATAAGGGGATGAAGGCAAAATAACACTTGTTAAGTAAAATGATATTATAGTCATTCAAATTAAATCAGCAACGGAATTTTGCATCTTTTAACGTCGGGTGTATAAATGCATAAATTAGACTAATAGAGGGAGATAGAAACAAATACAAAAAGTGCAGGGATATAAATACAAATACACTATAACATTGAGGTATAGATGCAAAAATCCCTTTTTTTATAACCGAATGGACGAATCGAAATATCGAATTTCGGTTCAGCGACGGATGTAGGTCTTGTGCAGACGATCTCGGGCCTCGGCCTGGGGGCATCTGAAGCCGGGTGGAGTCTGCTCTTAGATTTGTCAGACGGGTATTGTCAGAATTGTCATCTCGTGATATTTCAGACCAACTGGCTAGTATTTATCGTACAATCCATGTAGAGATTCCTCCATGGCTGTCTCTCTGCTCCGAAGATGGAGCCGCTCTATATCTCCAATCCTTCGAGCTCGCGATTTCCGATCAAATGCTGCACTTGATGCCCTGGCTAGGGCTTCTGAACAGAAAATCCCCAATCTCGTTCTCTACAACTACCCATCCTTCTCCGGAGCATTTGCTGCTCTCTTCGCTCACCTCTACCATTCTCACCTCAATCTCCCTTGCCTCATCTTGCCTTTCTCATCCGTCGAGCCTCTCAGGTTTGCTTCTCAAGTTTCTTCTTTATGATCTTGGCTCATTTACTTTGGATTTGGAGTTTCCATTCGAGAATCCATATTTCATAAATTTCTTCGTCTTGTTCTTTATTCTAGGGTTGAAGATTTGCATTTGGAAGGTCTTAAGACGTGTTATCTTCTCGATTTCTTCGGACCCAAGGGGTTCGCGATCGAGCTATCCCGACGATCAACGTGCCAGTAAGCTTAATTCATATAGTTCTTTTAATCTTTATTTTTTTATTTATTTATTTATTTTTTATTTGTTCCAGGAATTCTATTAGGTCTGTGCATCAGTTGAAGTTAACTGGAATTTTTTTTAATGTTATTTATTTGCAAAATAGATCTTAGCCTATTTGGTTGTTGTTGATTCTAATTAGGGTTGTGGTCTTTGATCACCGAAAATCTACACTTTCAAAAATTCCTCCTGTACAAGATTGTTTGGATAATCTAAGACTTCATGTTGATGTTGCAAAGAGTAGCTCCAGTGCTGTGTATGAATACTTCTCAAACTTACTTGCAGAAACGAAATCTCCTGACGTGAGTAGAAGTAATTCTCGTGTTTTGTAGCTTTTATCTCATGGTGGTTGTTCTTTATATTTGGCATGGAACTAGTGCTTCTCTCTTTGCATGGAACAGGGTGAGGGGGAGGTTGTGAGCCTAGTAAACTACGAAGATAGAGATCGACTGGAAATGGTTCTCAAGTACATTGAAGATGGTGATCTTCGCCACCATAGACTACCCAATATAGTAGCATTCAATATAGGACTCAGTGAATGGCGTTCTAAGTTGAACTGTATCACGAACCCATACATGTTTGAAGAGGTACGGTAGCTCGAATCTGTTATTTCCATTATTGTTCTGGCACACAACTTCAACTAAAAAGAGAAATCTTGAGTCAGAAACACAAGTGCATTTTCCGTTTATCAAAAATACAGGGTGTCAAAATTGCCTCCTTTTAGTTTTTACCTTGATTGCTAACATTATGCAAATATCTTGATGAGTTGACTCAAGCTCATTCAAGTCAGCCATGATTGAGTATAGTCTAGACAAATTATGAATAAATTAGGTTGTCCAAACACTTTTGTCGACTCTCAAATCTCAATGCTCGATGTAGTAAACCTGTAGCCAAACTTGATGACAAAGAGTAGTGTGCACATTCATTTTTGCAGTTTGAAAGATTTCACCTTTTGTTTATCTGTCTTTCTTTTATTTTTTTATTTTTTTTATGCATGGACATTTGGAATAGAAAATGCATCCTTCATACCCACCATCTTTCTAGGTTGTGTGCTGAACTTGAACCCACAGTATATGGTTGCATTTTCAGTGTGTCACTCAATTAAGCTACAGATGCATGTACTTGCTACCCCAAAACTTTCAAAACCAGCTTATTAGCTTACTGAATTATAAGTGCAGTAATGTAAAATTAGAGAGTGAGGGAAATAAAATGCAGGATGTCTGACACAGAGGCCCGATCATCTAATCTACTGCCGTGATTTTCATTTTGTTGGAATCATAGTGTTTAAACTCGGTTTCGGATCGGGGATCGTTGATCCCGAGTTGGATCGTCCGATCCAGACCGGGATTGGACGATCCTTTACACTATGGTTGGAATGAACTGAAAGATAGTACTGGCAGCTCACTGTTTTGCAAACTATTTCCCCAAATTACTGTTAAGCCTGGAGCCATCTCAGGAAATTTTTGTCCAAGTTCATAATATACCTATTTCCAAGAACAGCGTGATTGGCATTCCATCTAGTTTTTATTAGAATAAAGGGTTATTTTATGTGTGGTTTTAACATGTTCTTTTAAGTCAAAAAATCAAAATAATGCAAGTGGGATATCATGCAAGTAGGTAAGTTGGGAAAATTGACCTTCATTGTTATACGCATATTTTATACATATTTTAACATTATGTTTTAAGGGTAAAGTCCAAAAACTACTTTCTTTTCCATCGTGCTTTTCTTTTCTTTTTTTTATTTTTTACGCGAATGAGTATACAAACAATAGAGAAGAATGCGAGCGATCGAATGACAATGAAAGACGGGAAGGAAGCATGAATGCAACAATTTCAAGAGTCTCTGTGCCTTGCCCAACTATGTCCAGTAGCTTTGATTCCAATAATAACAGTCGGTCTTTCACATACGAGGAAAGGGAATAGGCCCTGATAATCCAAATCATTTTGGGTTTTCCACGTATTCATTTCCAAGATTTGATGATGCATGATAATGCATCAGCTTGATGTGTAATCATGCATTTCGTTAAATTCTACCTTAGGTTTAGAGAAGAACTGTACTTTGAATCCCTTTTTCAGCATAGTGTAAAGTTGCCCAGTTTTCTTTCAAGATTTTCCAAATTTTGACCAACTTTTATATTTTTTTATCACGAGAATGGTGATTTTTTCCTTGGTGAAAAGTTTTATTTTCCTGAAAATAGAAGTCATTTTTCAATTCTCATATATATTCATATATATTATTTTTTAATTTTTTTGGTATATGATACTTGTGCAAATTGGAAGTGAGGCAAAGGTTGCTTGGATGTCCTTTACAAGCTTTAAAAAGAATAATTAGAGGAAGACCAAGCTTATATTTACATATTAGATCTGCTTCAACTAGGTTCTACTTTGACTGCTTTGGGGCATAACCTTTTTTATTTTTTGTTTCGGCCCTTAACTTTGAGGGCTTGACAAAATTTCCTACCCATTTTCCGCCTTTTTTCTACAAGGAACCATTTGATTTTGTTATACATTGGTTCCAAACAAGCAGCTTCTCTGTTTTTCTCTTTCCATTTACCATTGATTCCAGCCTTAACAATATCAAACATAGTGCATCAATTACTAGGAGTAGGAGCTATCACTTTATAATTTGTACTTATCATTTTCAATGATCCGAACTTATACATGTGCTTCAATTTCTGAAGTCTTACTAATACTATTGTACATTAACTTGGTTCAATTATCTACATCAACAGTTACTGGAGATAAATTCTACAGATTCGATTGTCAAGGGGAATTCTGAAATTTCTTCTCGATTGGATGCTGCACATAAGTTACTGGATAAAGCTTTTAAAATTCGATTGGGCAAAGGATTCTATGGAGAGTGTCTGGTACAAATAATTTTTTCTCAAGTTTCAGAGATTGTTAGCACATCTTTGTTGCTGATTTCTCTATCACTCGCTGTTAACATGTTTAATTTTGATTGATTGGTTAAGCACGTTTTATGTATGTTTCATCTTTGTGTTTTTGTGTCGAATTCAGTCTGTTTTTTTGCTTCATAAAGAAATCTTACCACCTTAGAGATCAGAATTCCTACAGCTTTCTTTTATGTTTGTCTGAGTATTATTTTATGTTTGTCCGAAATAGGGTTCATCCTTTTTTGTTCTCAGGGAGTCAGAGCTGATGGAAATTCTGACTTGAGCAATGAATTAGGCAAGGAACTCAGTGTAAAGAGTGCTGCAGCTGGTTTAAGGTAATCTTATATTGAACAAAAGGTTCTTGGTTGACAGTCCATACTTTGTTCTATGGTTCTCTGATTGTTTTTCTGCTAAACTTCATTGAAATTTCCAGTATGTCCTAGAATTAAAGCTTTTAATTTGGTCCATTGCTGTTGGTAAGGAGACCGCGTGTGATGTCCTTCAAAGGAGGAGAAAATGCAAGGCCCTGTCATCTCCCTTTTTTATAACAGGCAGAGTTGATTAACCGGCTCTTTCTACATTTTAGAGGGGCCAATATGAAATGGTCCCACTTTCTGAAAGCTTTTAATCTGTGATGGATGATGCCTTGTACTATTGTTGATCTTATGTTCTAGTATGGAGTTAGGGGTATGGGAACAGAACATATGTAATAGTGTGATTTTAGGATCATCTAACAGATGCTAATGACGTCATTGATAGATGGTTGTGTTAGCTGCTCATTGGGCCTTGCATCCAAGGACTATAAAGGTGTCATTGTTTTGGATCCTATGAGAGATACAAATGGCCGAGTGACATTCTGGGAGAATGCATACAGCTGCATCATGAAGATTTCATTAAATTTATCTTGCATGGTTGCTTTCTTGACAATCCCAGTCCTTCAGGAGAAGAATTTCATGGATAAGGATGGATATATCATTAAAGCTTTCTCTATGCCAGTTGGGAGAGGCAATTCTAGTCATGCGAAGGTCCTTACATTACTATATTGTCTTAAAGAAGTGGGGATTGCCTTGCTTATTATGAGGGGGATTCTGAAATTTGTCAATTTTTGGGCCAAGGGTGGGTGGAGAGGCTCTTGGAGGTCATTCAGTTTGATTCATGAGATTAGATCTTAGATTTCTACTCTTTACTTCTCATTCTCAAAAGCCCAAGGATGGCAAATGCGGAAACAGATAAACTTTTTTCTAGTGTATGATCGATACTGAAATATCATTTATATGAGAGAGGAAGAATATGCAAAGATGATCCCAATAAAGTGTTCCGCCAACTGATATAACAAGGGAAATGAAAAAGAAACAACATAAGACAAAAGCAAAGAGCGCGGGGATGGGAATAGAAATGGTGGGCCTCATGTCAGTACAATATCAGCCCTGTAGCATCTCATCTGCAGGTATATCAGGGAACCTCTTTCTACTATCCGCTCCTGCCTTGGGTAAGGTTTCGGCTAGCCCATTTCCTGCCCTAGGAATCAGGGAGAATGAGATGTTCAGACACTAAGCTAGTGAGCGAGCAAGCGAGCTTTACCTTATGCACAAGACACTGAGAGCACTCCCGTGTGGTTGTGAACAAAGAGATGACAGTAGATGAGCTACTCTCTGCCATAATGTCATCAAAACCCCGATCCTTTGCATTTCTTATCCTGGTGAGGATCTCCCAAGTCTCTGCTCTAACCGTATTCCCAAGCCTTATCAGACCAGAGGAGGCGTGAAGGATAGTACCATGATGATCTCTAAAAAAAATCCCGTCCATCAAAGCAAATAAACTTGCTAAGGATGATGCTTAGACATTTGCTGATTTCTAACTTTTTTTATTTTCCTGTCGTCTCTCCCCTTCTTGGATTGGGACTCTTTTGTTTTTTCTCCACTTTTAACACAACATTGTCTCTAATTACGCAAAAAAGAAAAGAAAAGAAAAAAGAATATTCTAGTGTGCCTGATTTTGACATGTAGCATCAATCTGGGCTGTCTGAATGTTGGGCCATTCTTTGGAATGAACACGGTCAAAAGTTACTGTAATATACAGGTGGAAGCTAAACTGGTCAGTTCAATTTTTGATAGAATCATGTTCAAATAAAGCCGTTTTGGATGATAAGGATCATCCAAAACAGTGTGTCATTTGGTTAATGGCTGATTAATCAGCTAAATAACCATAAATGGATTCATTTTTGGTCTGTGTCACGTAATGTTAAACTATTTCATGCCTTGATCTAATGTTTTTTTCATGTAGATGGTCAATCAGATGGTTAGGATTTATCCAAAAGCATGAACAAGCTGGCCAGCTATTTAGTAGTCTAGCTAAAAGAGTGTACCACATGTTTGTCTGGACCACTTTAACTTCACTCTTCCAGTGATATTGTCAATTTTCCATTAGTATAAAAGGGCATTACATGTTGGTTAATTTTGGTTGAGTTGGGGTTAGAGGTTGGACTATTGGTGCAGGAACCTGGGTTTCATTTATTTCTTGGCACTAATAAAGTTTAACTGTTCTATTTGGACAGCTTCTTTGTACTTATTCGAAAGTCACTTCTTGCAAACTTACATGTAGTTAGGGTTGTTCACATATTATTGGAGTTGTAATATCTTAGAAATTAATTCGTAAGTAGGGTTATTTTAGTAGTTTAGCACTTTAGCTTGTCTTAGCCATTAAGGTGAGTTATGATTGGTGAGAGTTCCTTGTATAGACATTACATGATATCATGAATTCCTTTAAGTGAAGATCAATGGCTGGGATTAGATTTCCACTTAAGATCTAGCTTAAAAATAGCGAATTGGAGTATATAAGTTAGTTGTTAGTTAGAGAAACCCTATTTTGATCCTTTAAGATTGTGCTGGACGTTCTAGGCCTTTGTGCTAGAGAGAAGTAATCTTGGAGGTTGATATTTGCAAGTTCTTGGAGGTCGAAGAACTATAGATGAGTGGATCCCTTCCAAAATAACTGTTTTCAAGGTTTTCAACAATGGTTTTCATGAGGTTTTGATGGAAATGATGTTTATGCGTAAGTTGAAGATGGTTTTATTGCTAAAATATATTTTGGCTGATGTTTACATGCTTTCGATCATGTTTATAGTTGTTTATTGATCATGTTTTTATACCTTAGAGATGTATGAATGCTTGATTTCGATGATGGTTTGTTTTTAATCCTTTTCGAAGTTTTGGTTGGTCTCGTATAGATGTTATCAAACATCCTATATGGTTTTTGTGTCAACCCAAATAGTTTTTATCAAAAAATCTCGAATTTTGCAAAGTTTCCCATTCTCGGTGACCTGTCGGCGAACCCACCGGGACCTTGCCGATGAAAGCCTGAGAAACTCCAGTTTCTGGATACTCACCGACGAGAGCTCGGTGGACGGACGACCTCGCCGATGACCGTTGTCGCCGACAACCCAGAAAAAAAATCTAGAAATTAATTAAATTCTTTTAAAACATGTTCCCTATGAGAGTACCGGTGATTATGGGGTTATTATGTCTATAATCTATGGTGGGCTATATCTTGATGGTGCCCCCAAGACTTCCTTCATTGAAGATCTATAGTGAGAATTGAGTCCATGCTTGGGTAGGTCTTAGGAGAGTTTTGATTTAATGATGGATGGTTGATAAGGAGGATGTGTGATGGGTAATAAAATGTGTGGACATTAGTTTTGCATACACTTGGTGAGTTTTGATGCTGTGTGTGCCGGATATCAAGGGGTGATGCACTTACCATTAATAAATCTTGGCATACTGGTTTGTGAAAGTATATGGATGATCACCTACAAGGCGTTCCACCTTGTGAGAGCTTGGCCCCTCTGGTTGAGTCCTAGAAGCTACAAATATTGGTTGGGCAATTGTTTCCCATCGGTTGTGAGCCCATAGAGCCATGTTGTACACATGGAGTGGCCGAATAGTCTGATCTCTGTTGAGGCCTATAAAGTGAGATCCAGAGGGCGTGTTGATCCTTGCCGTAAGTGGGGTTGCTCTAGCCGGTGGCGTGGTCATAGTTCCGATTTGATTTGATTTGGGATCATACATATGGGAGCATAATCTCAGGCATTTCATCCTTATATAGTCTATATATGTATTATGTGCATTTTGTTTGTTTGCTTGCATGACATTG
>JAUPMG010055792.1:0-13719 GCA_031762675.1 Pachysandra terminalis | reverse complement strand
AATACCAATGCCTTATTATATTTGGATGGTTTTATCTTGAAACATCTCTTTTGTTAACTTTATTTTGTTGTACTTTGCATTTAATTAACTTTATTTTGGCTTTGGGTCTGATTAGATAATTACTACTTTAAGTTGGATGATAATTGAATTTATTCCATTCAAGCCATACTAAATATATTTGTTATATGATTGCTTATCGCGTTAGGTTATATTGATAAAACTCATGTTATATTAATTAATATTGCAAATATTGATATATTACATTTCTATAAATGACATATATAATTTATTTATCGCAGCCTGTTTTCTTTAAATGTCGCCTAGGCGCTAGCCTAGGCGATGGCCAGGTCTGTCACCTGGGCTCGCCTAGGCGTTTTGATAACCTTGTTCTAAACCAATATTTCCGTTATATTATGGCATGGGTAGAATAGTTGCATTATGTTGTCCATCATTCCTTAATTTAACTTATACATGAATAGGTGAATTCCAAAACATGCTCAACTTTGTAAATATTCTAAACCAAGAATTTGGTTATATTATGGCATGTGTAGAATAGTAGCATTATGTTGTCTATCATGATTCATTTCTTAATTTAACTTATACATGAATGGGTGAGGTTTTGAGAAGATAATACACCAATTATAACAAATCTGAGAAAGTCATATATAATGGCGATCCCTTTTTAAAGATAGCACAAAACAAAGATACCTACTTGGATTTGTATCGACTCCTCTGGTGTTAGAAGCATCGGCTTTCCATCAACAGGTGACTGAAATCAAGAAATGAACTCTTATTTTACAAGTATGGACACGAATTCTGCATGCTCCATGTTGTAACAAATACCAAAAATTTAAATTAGTAAACTTGAAAAACCTGAACAAAAGAGGAATGTGGAAGTATACAAGTAATTGAGTATTTGCAAAATGATATTCCATTTCAATCAACGGAAACATTAACTCTGATATAAATATCAAAGTACGTAATTTATTGAATGCAGTTGACTACACACGACAGTGTTTTATAATTTCTGAAACTATTAGCTAAACAGAATTGAATGCACAATTACCTAAAGTGAGGTCAAACAAGCTTTTCTCTTACTGTGTCAATTCGTCAAAATAAAGAGTGCAATATTCATCCCTGTACTAACACCTTCCACATCATCACGCTAAAAAGATTCATTAAGCAGAGAAAATCAATGATCATTTTTTTTGTACATTATTCAGTACCAACATGCCAATTTAGTCAAGCTTGAGAAAAAAAAATTATGCTTGTTTCCTTGCAGAAAAAACTTATCACATATCAAAGGCATGTAAAGGAGAAAATACAGATAAGAGTTGTGATTTGTGAACCAGCAGTACATATGAAATGAACACAAGGATTAATTCTCTCCAAATCAAAGAAGAATAAAGCAATCTAAAGAGTATGCCCTCCAATGTTAAGAATTAAAGGACTAACAAAGAACCACAAAATCAGCCAACAAAAATACAAGAAACTAATGCAAATACAAACAAATACCAATATTATCTTTATAGAATCTACTTTCAGATATTTACTTCTCAAGATATATGATATTGAAATTATTGAATCTGGTGAATAAATTCTTCTAATGTTATAAAATAAGGTAGAATAATTAGCCTACAATGTTAGTAAGGCTCCCTACATGGATTATTGGGTACTGTATATGAATACTTATCCATAAATGTTTAAAACTGTTTTATTGTTTAAAGTGTAATCCTACTATATATTGCAACAAGATAATAGATTGTAGTATATTGTAGTTTGAAAGAGATATCTAAGAACTAATGCGATCTGGTTTAGCAATAAAGCACAAATTCTTATGCAAACATATATTCGTACGGTCACATCTAGTAGGCAGTTATAATTTATAAATCAACACCAGCGCACTACATCCGGTATGACTAAAGCATTTGCACAATAAAATTACCTGAAATGTTACACCTTTTTCAGTAATGTCAGCCAAATGCAACAAAGAGACCTGAAAAAGAATGGATAAGCATTCAGTGAATAACATTTTTTCAACTGTAATATCAAGGGAGTGTAGTACGAAAAGTTGTAAACATTAACAAGTTGGAGAACCTACTACTTTTCACTCGAAAAACAAAGGAAAAAAAAAAAAAAGCTCAGGAACCTCATGATCATTGCAGTGATAAGTGATTACTAGTAAAATCTAGACAATGGTATTTAATCGTATCAGAAGAACAAATTCATTATGTGGTCGCATCACATGTAATGGTCCTTTTTGGAATTTATCACCAACACGGATGCAGATATGCAAGTAAATTGAAAAAGGACCTCGTTGTTCAAAGAGCTAAAGTATTCACCAATAGGTTTTTTTTTCCACTATAAGCAATTATTAGACTAAATAAAAGCACAAGATACAACTAGGGCAAGACAAACTGCCCAACAAAGAACTGAAAGAATGGCCTACAAAAACAAAATGGAAAGCTACTTGTACAACATCTCCTCTGGAGGAATATCCATATACATAGTTATTCTCCACACTTACTATAAGCGAAATGATCAGCAAGGTTGTAGGTACTGATGACCCCGGTTTTGTATGCATATACGTGGCACCATATCATTGGTAGCACACATGGCACCCCTTTATTTGTAACACATCATAGTGCTTTTTTGACCAATTTTGGGTCTGTGTACACTGTTCATGCCAACCCCAGGAGGTACTGTTCATGGCATTGTCCATGCCGACCCCGGGGGGGTACTGTTCACTGCACTGTTCATGCCGACCCCGGGGTTACTATTTACAGCACTGTTCATGACGACCCTGGGTTACTGTTCACGGCACTGTTCATGCTGACCCCGGGGGTACTATTCATGACATTGTTCATGCCGACCTCGAGGTTACTGTTCACGGCACTGTTCATGCCAACCCCGGGTTACTGTTCACGGCAATGTTCATGCCGACCCCCGGGTTACTATTCACGGCACTGTTCATGCCGACCCCCGGGACTATTCACGACACCTTGCTCAATATTTACCTTTTTATTGTGATGTGACAAGACAGGGGAGATCTTGTCAAGTCGTTCAAAAGAACAGACCTTGGGACTCTCATAAAACCCGACTTCCTTTTCAGAGAAAAATAGGGGGTTCTCGTCAAGTCTTTAAAAGGAAAGGGAGTAAAGGCAGAGAGGAGGACGGGGGACTGGAGGAAGAAGAAGAGACACAGAGGGAGGGGCTCTGGACCATGAAAAACAGAGAAGGAGGAGATTTTACTTTTGTTCTTTTCACCATTTTCATTCTTAGATCTTGTAACATGCCTCATGATGTAAATCTCCATATTTTAATAAGGAAAACGCCCAAAGGGCAACCGATGGACGTAGGCGCATTGACCGAACCATGTAAATCGTGTCATCTTCTTTTCTCGCATTTTTGTTTGTTGGATTGACATAGCGCCATCTGTACGGCCGGTTTTCTGGTTTAGGCAAGCGGTTGGAACAACCCAGACCTAGAAGACCTTATTCACTTCAAATTTGGCCGAAATCAAGTGATTATCGGCTCAATCGGCCAAAATGTGCTTAAATGCCAATTATCTACCATTTTACCGATCAACAGTACCTCCAACAACAAGGAGTTCAATGTTGATGCCGTAAAACTAGCAAACCAAACCATGTGTACAAGTCTCCAAAAAAAGTTATTAGGCTTGGAGAGCCAAGCAATGACATTAGCCAAGTCTCCCTCCATAATGATACTAGGATGCTCAAAGTAGCCACCTTTCTCAAATCCATGATAAATGCACACAATTCAATATTCACAAAGTTCCCAACTCTAATTGGCCCCAAATGATCATATAACAAATACCCTCATAATCCCAAGGTTCCCCATGTCGATGTCACCTGGTATGTCACCAGGTGGCATTGGCGAAATGTCGCCGACATGGTGCAAAAAGGGGAAATGTCAGGGAAATGCGGGAAACCATGGATTTTTGATGGATTTTTGTCCCAAACTTTAAACATGTCTAATTAAGGCCTAAATGCATCCAAATACATCAAAAAATACCTACACATTAAAAGTCATTACTTAAAGGGTGTTAACTTACACGTTGTCGGGTCTATAAGCTGTAAAAAATATGCTAAATATAATTAAGCCAAACTAAAAGTGAATGTAAGTCAAACTAAAAGATACATAAAACTAGAAATTAAGTGTCATATCCATGAGGGGAAAAGGGAAATATGGGGGAAATTATGGGGTTTTTGATGGGTTTCCCCCCAAGTTTTAAACAATCCTACGTAGTGTCTAAATACATCATAATACATCAAAAAATGCAAAAACAAATGTCTAACATTTTTTTTTTAAATTGAAAAATTCCCCCTATGTCCCCGACATGTCGCCCATGTCAAGAGACATAGGGGTAATATAAAAAAAAAATTGAAATTTTTTCCCCCATGTCGCCCATGTCGCCGAAACCAGGGTAAAACGACTTATACCCTAGTTTCGTGTCGCCCACCTCCGAAATGGCGACATGTCGGCGACATTGTATACACCGCATAATCCTTAATGACGCCCCTAATGCCGTCTAAGTTCAGCTTTGGTACCCCACTGCAATGGCCTTCCCACCAACTTGAGATCTATAAGAGAAAGACGAGGAAAGAACCACAATCTAAACACCTCCCTCATACTATTCGAGATGGTGCATGATGCAAAAGCACCCTTTTACTGTAGCACATTACTGTAGCATTACTGTAGTATAATTAAAATACCATCATAAACTAAAAAGAAACACTATGAACAGTACCACTACAGTAACGTGAACAAAGATACCTATGAAAGTGTCTGATGCATTGGTCCAATGAGTCATCATACACAGGACTCTTTTGATAGTAGACACTGTATCCTCAAGAAAATCTTGTTCCTCTCTCCCCAAATAGTCCACATAATAGCATATAAATAACAACCAAAAAAATGCCTTATCCCAATTAGTTGGAGTTGGCAGCATGAATCATGTCCTTCCATTCTTTGACTGACTCAATCCAGGTTCTTTTGGTCTTCCATAGGTCCTTCAATGAGGCCCCCCTTCAGACCATTTCAAAGTTGCCTCTTAGGTCTTCCCTTTATATGCACAAACCATCTTAACCTACTTTATTTCATCTTGTCTCTTATTTGGGGAACATCTAGACACTGAGTATGTTCATTCCTAACTTTATTTTTCCAAGTCTTCCCACATATCAATCTCAGCATCCTCATCTCAGCAACACTCACCTTAATAGAATAGTATGTAAAGACATAAAAGGAAAATCTCTCACACCAAAACACAATGATCTACACTAAAAGAACAATTGGCTAATGGCAGCCAGCATCACCCATGCTCATTCCAGCAATTGGCAAAACAGGGCACCAAACCTACCGAGCAAAGCTGTCATGTAAGAAAAGATGATTTAACAACTCCCTTGAACTCATTTTTTTTATTTGCTCAAAAGTATAGGAAACTATAGTACGATCTATAAGGCATTTTAAACCCTTGGACTCGTGCATATAAAACAAACATAAGGAGATTAGGCAAGGTATTTCCTTCTCTTCTAGAGAAATCATTAGCAATGATCTTATTGAACATCACTTTCCAAGCAAAAGACTTAGCCCTTGGGGCAATGTCACCATCTTCTTCCTCTCGAGATTTTCATTGGGTTCTCCGCGACTTTCATCCAAGCTACTAAAGGATCTAACCTTTTCATGACTATCTCACCCACTCCTCTTACACCCCCATATAGGGCACCAAGGTTATCAAACACCGGATGTGACGAGAAGTATGGCAAAAGCCCACTAATATGGAGCCATGTTCCACTTGGGGCTCAAAGAAGATGGTTTAAATCTCCAATCACCTGCATATTCAGACGAGATCCTTGTTGTTTAGAGGAAATAAACCTCATGGAGCAAAGGAGTTGCACAATCTAGGATGGTGGAGCAAAGAAAATTGACTCTAATTGTGAAAGTACAAGCGTGTCAAATGGTGTTGGATTGTTATAGGTGTTGCCACTTCATAAACAACCAAGTCCCAGGATAAAGATGAATACCACCAAGCTCCATTTCTTGATCACCTCCTAGTCTAAAGGTTCCAACGGTATCTCAAGTAGATCCCATTACTAATAATAGATTCTTACCCATTGTTTAATCCAAATAGCCTAGGCCTTTAGATGGGGGCTTTGTACCATTGACCTTTGGTGCCGGCTATAGCCATGTTGTTAGAGTTTCTAAAAAACATTTCCAGCCCCACTTGTTTTTGCCTTCTAGTATGAAAATACGAAAGTCTTCCATTCCTTTTGACAACCATAAACCACAAGAACCTTGCCCTCCCATTAGACTACAGCTCTAGCAGTAGGGTCTTACCCCCTGGCTATGACTTTCTAAAAGACAGACAGTCATCCCTATGAATGTCAAAGTCCCCTTAGTTTTTAGCTAACAAGGAGGTAGCTCTATCATCAAGGAACACAAACACGCTTCATCCTTTATTCCTCTCAATCTCAGCTTAACAATTCATTTGTCACCTCCCTCCTTAAAACTCATATATCTAATATGTCTTTGTCTCTATGCTTATTAATTTCCTCCGGTGAAGCCGCTGATGGTTATTTAAATGTCTTAAGATGTCAAAGGCTCCACGCCAAAACCTGGCATACGAAGGTTATAAGATAGTTGCAGAAAGAAAAGAGCAGGTGGTATTATGATTAAGGTAAGGTTGTCAAAACGCCTAAGCAAAACTAGGCAATAGACCCACTTGTAGCCTAGATGATTAGGCGGATGCCCAGACGATGAAATTCATTTTACACTATTCCTAGATGCTTTGCAAAAGCAAGCATGAAGGGGCCTCAATCTGGGAAACATTTGCACTCGAAACTTGGCTTTGTTGGGGAAATGGCTCTAGAAATTCAGCAGACATAGAGTTCTTGTGGTTCAAAGTGATCCACAGCAAGTACGTATACACGAAAATGGTTGAAATCCTAATCTCCAGGCTAGAACCTCGGCTACTAGTCCTTGGAAAGCGATCATCTCTCCCAATCATGAGTTCTCCCAACATTGCCATTTTTGTGTACGCAATGGTTCTCGTACTCGTTTCTGGTCAGATGTTTGGTGGGGGGAATCAAACTTTGGCTCGAGATTCCCTCGCCTTTACTTACTCATTAGAAATAGGGATTTTTTGGTTTCTGACGTGTTATCCTGGTATTCGTCTGGGTCGGTTTGGATCTTAGAGTTCAAGCGAGAACCTAGGGCTGCAGCATTGGATGAGTTAGGATGTCTTTTTGAATCTCTTAAGTTTGTCTTCATTGACCCCGACATTCCCGATGCTAGATCTTGGGTTCTGGAGAGATGCATGTCACATCCTTTCTTTTTTTCTCTTCAGCACCTTCCTCCAGCTGATCATGTGCCTTTTTCCTTCGCCATTCTCTAGTCTTCTCACGCTCCCCTAGGGTCAAAGCCTTCGTGTGGACCGTCATACTATATAGAATTAATACTTGTGATATGATACAAAAAAGATGGAAGGTGTGATATGATACTAGTTCGTCTTGGTGGAAGCCGGTGGTTACAGTTACTTGGCAGCCACCACGAGAGGGCTTTCTTAAGCTCAATTTTGATGGCTATCTGTAGGCAACCCTGGACCAGTTGGGATAGGGGGTGTTCTTTAGGAAACATCATGGTCACATCGCCGATATAGTCTTGGGCCCCATTGGGGAGGGAGATTCCACATGAGCAGAGATACACGCCATAGTGACGGGTCTGAAGGAAGCTAGAAGCCAAGGTTATAGGTGTGTGGAAGTTAAGGGTGACTCGTCTTTGGGTATTTCATGGATTAGGTCATCATAGAAGTGGCCCTGAAGATTCGTCCATCTTATTCGGCTGGCAAAACATTTGGGGGTGGGAATGGAGCTAGTTTTTTCACATATACCCAGGCTGGCAAACGAGTCAGCTTACAGATTGGCTAGGGAGGGGTGGTGAAGTTGGTTTTCTTTTCGGGGCACCCAAATGAGCGGATGATTACATAAGGGGGGTATGTTTTCATGATTCAGTTTTCAGTTCTGCAGTTTTCAGCTTTGCATCGCTGACATCTTGTCGGCTCATTTACATTATGCTTCTGTTTCTAGATTTCTGTTCTCCGGATCACACTTTGTGATCCTTCGTATTTCCCCTTCTTTTTGATGATTAATGAAATCTTGTGTTAATTATCAAAAAAAAAGGTACTCTACAGCAAGTTGAACATATGCAATATTTTCTTTAAAAAATAATCAATGTCACATTTCCTACCAATGTAACCTAACACAATGGGTAATAAAATATTAGATGTGAGGAACTTAGAATGAGATGAATTCTAATTAAAAACAAAGTGAATGAATTATAAAAATGATTTGATTAATAAATCACAAAACAGCTAGCAAGTATTCAAAATTACTTGCATGCAATTATACGAAGGGAATGCATGCCATTTTAGTGCTTAAAAGTCAAGGAACATGTTAATTAGTTACAACACATCAGATTTTGAAAAAGCATGAATAAAACTAATTAAAATATTAAAAAATGTAAAACTCCTTGTTAGAGTAACAAAATAAGGGAAAAGTTCAGCTACTTCTTAAAAAAAAATAAGAAAAGAAAAATAAGTCGACAATAGACTGCATAGCATGGATAAGAGGGTGAGGGAGAGAGAAAGATTGAGAGAGATATATCAGAAAATACTTATAAAAACAAAAATGAAAATGGTCAAATGGAATAACTAATTGTGGAGAGGAGGAGAAGGCGGGATTGGGATTCATGTAAAAATAAAGATAAAAATAAATAAAACAATTCCTAGAATTCTAGGCAATGATGATCAATGTTAGGATCATGAAGGGAGAGAGAGAGAGAGAGAGAGAGAGAGAGAGCTTTAATTGGTTGGCTAGGCGACTACTCCCCCCTTTTCTAGTTGAAAAGAGGCGTAATGGGGTTTTATACGTAAAACAAATAAATGAATTAATAGCAATCAATTACTAATAAGTTATTATTATGTAATTAAATAACAATTTCTTACCAATAACTTAATATATTACCACTTTCTAACATAAGTTATAGAGAAAAGAAAAAATTAAAATTATGCAATTAATCAGGCTAAACAATCAACTGGCCCTATATCACACCTAGGCAGTCACCCGGTTGCCTAGGCGGTTGCTAGATGTCCAGGCAATCCCCTGGGTCCTCAAAAAAAAACGCCTACCTAGGTAACTGCCCTTAACAACATTGCTTATGAGAGTGATATTATGCACTGGGTGTGAAAAAGGTGTGGTGCAGTGTCGGATTGGGAAGTCTGAGGCAGTGCTACAAGGGGAAGTAAGGGTGACTCAAGATTGAGGATGTGGGATATGGAAAGTGGTGGTGTTATGTTACAGAGGCACGAGAATGAAGGGACCTGTTGAGAAATTTAATAAATGGTTGGTGGTGGAGGCAGTGGAAAGAGGAAAGAAGATAAGTTTGCAAAAAGCGTTAGATGACAAAATCATGCTGAGATGGAAGATAACGGTAAGGGAAATATGGCTGCTGAGGTCATGGTCGCCATTAGGCATTGTCTATCTTCGGCACCAAAGACCAAATGCTTCTTCTTCATGCTTGGCTACGATATTTGCCAAGGTTCTTGTCATAAAAAATGAGCCAGCATAAAGTGAGGGAAACGGTTGTATCAATTCTGCATGATCAAATCCAACAAACCACAACATAATTTAATACCTTTCAATTCAAAGAAAAAAAAAAAACAGTTCTGCCTATATCCAACTCCACTGAGCACATGATAATATTCATGTGGAATTGATAAAAGTTCCCACTTGTGAAAGGTTACGACTTGCAAAAAATAACTAAGAAAAAAGGATATTTGTTCAAGCAAACAATATAATGAAGGAATGAAGCAGGTAAATTATTCATTGTGAAATTCAGTATCACCAATTTCAAGATGAAAAACTACAACTGTGCCTTTGCAAGGAGTGAGGCATTCCAATAACTATGACATGCAGTTTCGAGAATCATTTGATTACTACTTAACAAGACTGCCAAGGAGTTAATGATATAATTAAGTAGAAACAAAGAATATAGTGGATTCAAGGAAAGCACGGAGGAATAAATCAAATAAATAATGATAGACAACCATCTGAAAGCCACCAGAATCAGTAAGCAAAGCTCTTCGCCAATTCATGAATTTGTGAAGACCCCCCAATTCATCAATAAGTTCTGAAGTAGGACGAAGCGCCAAATGATATGTATTTCCAAGTATTATTTGGCAACCAATATCCTCAAGCTGGCTAGTTGTTAAGCCTTTTATTGTGCCTGTAAACAACTAAGAATAGAACAATTAATTCACGATAAATTGAATCTGCACATGCACAATATGCATGTAATAATTATCCCTGTAACATGTTAATGGTTTAACGACAATTCAATCAATCAACCAACAATTTGGATTAGTCCAAAACATTAAAATCCACCAGAATGAACTAAAATATCATGAGCAGAAGAAAAAAATTGACTATATGGAAAAGACATTAAAGGGGTAAGCTTCTAGTACTTAATGGTTACAAATGGGCATTACACTACCTATTGTGGAGAATGATTATCAAGGAAAAACTAAAGTCTAATTGATGGTATGAAGTTGAATGCCATGTCATCTTTTTTCCTAAATTTTATTCCAATAGGGTGTGAAAAAAGATGAGGAAAAAAACTATATTTGCATAATGAAAAATGCTAACAAGAGAGATAACAGAAACTCTACCTTGTGTGCCTACTGGCATAAATAGGGGTGTCTGGCACACAAAATGAGGGAGTGTCATTTGAGCTGCACGAGCACGATTGAACCTTCCCAAAACCTAACAAGCATACATGTGAAACATACTTCACAAGAATAAATGAAAAACAAATGAATAACAAGAATCATCTGTTAGTATAATTTTGGACCATGACTCATCCAAGATTTAGTCCAATAATTGAACCATTGGGTTAACCAGCTGCAGGAATATGTAAGGTATGGAACAAAGTGCTTTATACTTTAGTGCCAGTCAAGGAGAGTAAATGTGTTTCCCCTGATTTAGTAAATACAAATCAACCCAACCAGACTCTTTTAGACACCAAATCACGCATCTGAACAACCAACGATTAGCCAATCTTAGCAACATGTTGTCCTTCCCACAAAGGCAACACATAAATGTGAACCATACATGAAATCAGTCCAGTTCCATATCATTAATCGCAATATCAACATTATTTGGAAACAGAAAGACTTTGGACTTAAAATAATCAACCAAAAATGTGAATAGAAGCTACAATAGATATGCATTCTCATAGCAATACCTCAAAGCGAAGCGCCATCGTGTAAATATATCTTACTCCGCTGTAATCTGTACCCTTACAATACCATCATCAAACAGAAAAATAAATAAATAAATAAATTTTAGCAAAAAGAAACATAGGTCAAACACAAACATTTTGGCCACTGAGCTGTGATTTTATAGTCTTGTAATGGTCAAAGTACCAGCTATGGCTTGGATGTGATACATATAATGGATTGTATCATTCTGTGTGGAAGAACATGGTGAGGGGGGAGTAAAAGATTACAAATAGGGCTAGGCCTTATCTATCCTTTGGAATTCCTAATATTTCTAATATTTAAATGAACACATTCACTTTACAGTTCAGATCGATGTTCAAGCACTCAACATCTCTTGTTCTTCTCTCCTTCGTGAATGATTGTCAAAGTCAATTACGGGTTTTTCAAGCTTCGCACCTACACGTCGGAAAAAGAAAAACGGAATTGTACATATAGAAAAAATCTCTGTCGAGAAAAATGCCGACAGAAATATATAAAGATTGAGAGGGTGTGGAGAAGGAGGAGGAAGAAGAGGAAGTCTTACATTTGTTTAGAAATTTTTGCCTGGAGAGCAATGGAGGAGATGAGAGTTGATGAGGTCCCGGCAGGATATGCCCTAAAAAAACACCGGGAGTTTGAGTCTTTACGGCGGCAGATAAATACGCGCCAAACGTTACTCAAGAGCGGAATGCCGGAATGTTTGTAGTATGAATATTGAACGGCTAAAAAAGTAGTGAGGCCGGCAGTTGAGTCCAAGGCTGCTCTGGGTTCTTGGAAAGAGAAACGCCCCAGTTTAATAATTAATATAGCTTAATTGTAAAATGCATGCCGAAAAAAATATTAAAAAAAAGGGCAGGTGGGGTCTGGAGTCTGGACTATGTAGATTGGAGTTTGGACCGTCGCCCTTGTTGACCTTTCGCCCGAGAAAAGAGGGAATTAAGGTCCAGTTAGCCTTTGCTACGGTAAAACGGATGAAAAAGATTTATGGTTTAAAAGAATGGTAAATAGGCAAATGTCACTGTGGGATTATATCGGAAAATATAGGAAAGAGAGGATAATTATGGTCTTTCAAGACACATGAACAGTAAACCGGCATTTAGGGATGTACAAACGTGCTGGGCCACGCGTGTCGTCCTGGCTCGACACGATTTGGGTCATGCCCATGCATGGCCTGGCACGGTTTGTGCCTGGCACGGCACAATAGGTCTTATCATGCCGGGTTGAGTCTGGAGTAATGATACCGTACGAACATGATCAAGTTTTGACCATTTTATAAGCAAAACACGAAGCTTGGCCCGATACAGCACAGCCCACCACAAAAATAATTGTACCACACGTCGTGCTGGGCTGGGCCCGAATATTAGGCGCAACACGGTCCGATAAATAATCGGGGGCCATGCTGTGCCCAGTACGAAGCACAATTAACACAAAACAAAATTGTGCCGGACCAGCACGCGTGGCTCGATTGTACATCACTGCTGGCATTTGGTGCGACAAATATTTCAAAAAAAAAATTATTCACAATGCCTACAAAAAACTTTTACAATGCTGTATTTTTAAATATGGGCTAAAATAACAATTGGACCTTAATTTTGCCTTGCTTTTATTATTGTATTGGATCCACCAAGTGGCAACCAACAGTGGGGATCGGTGATGTAAAATACTTCCATCCACGTGTAAAGCTATAGAGAGAGAGAGAGGGGGAGAGAGAAAGAGAGACAGCGTAAAGCCTTATATACAATTTAATTTTTTTACATCAAAACAAGTAGAGCCTAATTGTCAGGCTCAATGCGTGGTTAGTCTTAATACCTCGCATATCTCATATTGGGTATAAGTTTATTATTTTTTTTGGCTATATGCTATGGTCTCTTCAATTGTATCAAATCTCCCCCTCTCTTTTGTTGGTAATGAAAAAAGACTCATTTATTTTTTGTTGAGCAAAATAAAGATTTATTTTACCGTCCAAAAGGAAGTTACAAAACATCCTAGTTGTTCTACCGTTACAATCCTATATGCTAAGTGTTTAACCAAATGAGCTTTTATTAATCATGAGGCTTTTTGAACAACGGTTAAGCACGTAACAAATGGTATTAAAGCAAACACTATGTCACGGGTTTGAATCACTGAGGGAGCTATTTATAGGTTTGATTAAAATGTTTTGATGTTATGTATAAGCATGATGCTAAGTCATTGAATAGGTGAGTGGAGTCACCAATAAAAAAAATGGTAAACTCCACTTACACCCCCTCACCTTTCTGAAACGCCACTTACACCCCCTGAGGTTTGCACTGTAATGTAAAGACACCTCTTATGTTGACTTTTTATTTAAATATTAATAAAAGTGCTGATGTCATTCAAATTTTCTACTATATTATCCTTATCTA
>JAUPMG010055782.1:0-13719 GCA_031762675.1 Pachysandra terminalis | reverse complement strand
CATCCACACCTAGCACAAATGAGGAAGTGGTGTTTCCCAAAATCATTATGTAATTAGATATATTACATATATTAATACGATTATGATGACACAATGGGTCAAAAACACTCAACCTATAACCAAACCGCTTATGAACAGGTCAAAGACAGCCCAACCCAAAGCAGACCTACTTGTAAAATGTGTAACACGAGCCTGTTTAATTCCAGATGGGATGAAAATTGCCACCCTTGTAGATCAAGAGATATTTTTATGGAGCAGAGAGGAGTCAAAAAAGAAAAGAAAAGGGGGGAAAAGATCACTTAGTTGATTGGAAAAAGTTCAATTGGCCAAAAAACAAAAAAGGCAAGAAAACATTGTTAAGAAAGGAATGCTTATAAAACAAACGGCAGTGAAGATTTCCTATAGAAAGTGAGAAACAAAAAGCCTTTAGTTCTTAGTAATTCTAAGTAAATACAAGTTAGACTCCAATTGATGGGATTCTAAATGAAATATAATGGTAACCTTAGTTGTCTCTAGAAAAACATTAGTAACATCAGTCCCTCTTTTCTATTCCCACATCGATACGACATAGGCTTGAAATACAGAACTCTTTCCGGAGAGGTTTATCATGGGGCATCCAATCTATGTTTTTCCTTGTCTATTACCAATTATCTCAATCCAAAAGTACTCCAAGAATTTGGCCAATCCGTCGCCAGCTAGTTTAGATTGGTACTTCGAATTTCTTAGAAACCCCAGTCATTCCCATTTCGACAAGGTGTTATCCCTAACTAATATTCTCAAAGATGTTTACTTATTTACCTCTCCCCAAGACTATAGAATTGGGAACCTTAATTCTAATGATCTATTTTCTTATAAACCCTTCAATCAGGATTCTGGCCATCATGTTAGCCTCAACCAGCTCCAACCTTCCCCAACTCGAAATCAGGAAATCAAAGGCCCTCCCAAAGTTAAATTGATTGCTTGGACAACTACTAAAACACGTGTGATAAGCTTCAGAAAAGAAGTATTAAACCTCATCTTTACAAATGAGTGTAACGTGTTTCCATGTAAATGACTCAATTAATCATTTTTTCTTGCAAAGTCCATGGCATTTGGACACTTTTTTTTTCAGGATGCTAGAATTTAATTGGGTCCTTTTAAAGGACATTTTATCGCTCCTAGCAATAGCTACCGAGGATTTGATGGTAAGAGAGGCAAACTTACTATAGTTTCGCTGCTTCACGCTATTTTATAGTTCAAATAGGAAGAACAGAAGAATCTTTGAAGACACTTGGGAGGTGGTTCGGAGATGAACATTATCATGAAGAGAATTAGTTAGGCAGTCTTCCTGAGTTCCACAGTGTTTATTTGGGAGTTGTCTCTCAAGATTGGAAGACTGTCTGTTTTTTCCTCTTCCTCTTATCAAGAGGAGAGATATCGGCCCTCCCCCAACTGGTCATCTGAAGATGAACTTTAACGGGTGCTCCTTAAGAAATTAGGCCTTAGAATTTGGGGAGCACTATTAGGGACCATAAGGAGAGTGATGTCTGTCTATTGTGGATCAGCATGATGGAATCTTCATAAAGCTAAGATTTAGTGCTATTACGGCTTAGAGAAACAGAAGAAGGAATCACTACAATGTTACCTTTGGAGGAGACATAGCAAATGTCATTATGTGGGACAAAGAGAGGCCTAAGGACCCAAGATACTGGCATATATGCTCAAGTAATATTGAGGATCTCTTTTTCCAGGTGAATATATTATTATTATCTTGGATCCCAAGATCAGTTAATCACAAGTCAAACTCCCAGGCTGAGAAGGTGCCACTAGATCTCTTTTACTTGGCAAGAAATCATTTCCATTGTAAATTTTTTTTTTCAGATGACTCTTTGGTCTTTCTATTGAACATGTACCTATTTTTACCTTTCTTTTAGTAAAGGAAAAAGGGTCACCTTATCTTAGCCATTTTAGGCAGACTTGATCCGAAAACTTGAATGCTAGTATACAAACAAGAGAGTAGAAACATAAACTTGCCCATTTCAGAAATTAGATTGAAAGATATGGCTCTCACAAATTTCAGAGGACAGATTTAATGAGTAGCAGTAATGTGCAGCAACTTAGGGTACCTAATTAGCCAATGCCCATTAATGGTGCAGTGTCACATTTTAAAGTAATTTTGAACTTCACACATAATTCCAATACAATCAAGATTATTTTGCCTGATTCCTAACTGATAGTTGTTTATGAGTGTAAACATGTAAACACATCGACGTTTGACATGTCAACATTTTCCTTAAAAAAGGCTCAATCCCACCATAAAAAGAGTGTTGCAATTCCAAGCTATGTTACATGGACTCGCAGATTCAGACATATACTATATATTTTGAGAGATAGCCCCAAAATATGGCACTACCCTTACATAATATCAGTTTCTACACATTTAAAACTTCATAGTTAAGTATATAATGAAGATAGAGCAAGCACCTGTTTAAAATAGAGGAAACGTCTGTTAAAGTGGACTCAGCTGTGAAGGATCCGACATGGATCCCATACCCATGTCATGTTGCGTCGACATGGGTACTTTGAGGTGGATAGAAGAGTCCATGTAACATACACTCCAAGCCTTCAACCCATTTCTTTAGTCGCTCTCAAATTCTTCCTTGGTAAAGGAATAAGATATCTGCCTGCACTTGCCAAATGGCAACCCCAAATTTTAAAACTGACGAGTCTTAAATGCTACAAAAAGGGGAAAAGAATGTTAGAAGAAAAGAAAGAAAATTTAAGGGTGGCTACAATCTGAGTGATGTAGGAGGCTTTCAATGCATTTAGAAGTTTTTGGGTGATCACGTGTTGAAGCATAAATCACCACGGCCCAAGAGCATTGTCAAGAATTATAGTGGGTCAAATCTTGCTGTTTACTTCAGGCCAAATTTTAAGATGTAAAAATTTTGGCTGAAATAGCTTCTTCTTGGTTGATGAGATGCCCTAGACTTGAGTTGGTGAGACGCTTTCTCAACCCTAGGCTCCTAATGGTGGATCTCCATTAGCAGTTCTAAACTTATTCTCACAGTATTATTCTATTTCTACTGTTGTCGCTATTTTTTTTATCACTCCACGTTCTAGTTCAGCAATTGTTGTATTCCAATTTCAAAACCTGCAAATTCTATTAGCCAACTCCATTATCATGCCTAAATCTTTGATTTCTTGAAATCCTAGATTCTCACTCTTCAAAAGCTTATGTAGAATAATGAAATAAGAAGAAAGAAAATGAAAGAAGAAGATGCACAAAATATAATGTGGTTCGGTAGTGCCTACATCCACAGGAGAGGAAGAGAATTCACTCATAGTTGCTCAAAAAGAGCATGAGCATGCACAATATATAGAGTACAATCACCAATTTTAGGGAAGGAATCCCTGTAATCAAGCTACTACTAAAATAGGAATAGAAATATTCTCTTTTTCTCCTACAACATTCCCCCTCAAGTTGGAGTGTAGATATTGATCAATCCTAATTTGGACATGATCTCATGAAACCAAACTGATAGAAGGCCTTTAGTAAAAACATCTGCTAATTGATCAGAGCTGCGAACATACAGAGCTCAAATAATGTTGGCTTATACATTCTCTCGTACAAAGTGACAATCAACCTCAATATGCTTAGTTCTCTCATGAAAAACATGATTATAAGCAATAAGCATAGCTGCTTGATTGTCACAAAACATATCCATAGGATGATGGAAAACCCAAATCACGTACAAGTGTGTTAAGCCAGATAAATTCACTTGCAGTGGAGGCCATAGCTCTACATTCCGCTTCAGCACTAGAACGAACAACCACATTCTATTTCATCCATATCCCGCATCCTACAGAAAATTTTAACTACTGAAGAATTCTATTAGCAACATTCATGTGATTGGTTCTAGAAGCATGCATAATTTTACTAACCAAACTAACTCTGTATGCAACGTCAAGACGCGTAATAGTCAAGTAGATCAGTCTACCAACCCATCGCTAGAATCTACCAATGTCAACTAATGGTTCTCCATCCATGCCCGATTTGCCCGTACTGTCCGTAGGAGTAGTAGCAGGTTTTGTACCCAATTTTCCAGAATCCTGCAATAGGTCTAGCACATATTTTCTCTGATTTATGAATAAACCTTTTTTTGAGTAAGCAACTTCTATGCCCAAGAATTACTTTAGAATCCCCAAATATTTGATGTCAAATTTCTTGTGAAGTGAAGTCTTAAGCCTGTTGATTTCCTCTTTGTCATCCCCTGTAATGACAATATCATCCAAATAAATTAAAACAATAGTTGTACCAGAAGCACTTTGTTTGATGAACAAGGAAAAATCTGCAACACTTCTTTGGAATCCACCTGCCATCAAAGTTGAACTAAGCTTCTTATACCAAGCTCGAGGTGACTGTTTCAGTCCATATAAAGCCTTGTTCAATTTACAAACTAGGTTCTTTTATGACTCTTGAGAGTGTCTTGTTGGACGGCTCATATATACCTCCTCTTCTAAGTCTTCATGCAAAAATGCATTTTTAACGTCCATTTGGAAAAGTGACCAATCACAATTAACAGCAACAGATAAGAGAACACGAATTGTATTCAATTTTTCTACAGGAGCAAAATTTTCCTTATAATCCACAGGTTTTGGTAAATCCTTTGGCAACTAATCTGGCCTTATATCGTTCAATTGTTTCATCACTGTTATACTTAATTTTATATACCCACTCGCATCCAACACGTTTTTTTTTCTTTTGGTAGTCTGACAATATCCCATGTGTGATTTTCATCCAGAGCAAAGAGTTCTTCTTTCATGGCTTTTCTCCAAATAGGAAAGGAATTGGCTTTTTGAAAACTTGTGGGTTCTTTGACATTGGAAATGAAGGTCAAGAAGGCAAGATGAGATTAGGACACATTTCTATAAGACATGTAATTCTATATGGGAAAGATGGTAGTGGTCAAAAATGCATTTTTGCATGGAGACTTGGAAGAGGAGGTATATATGAGTTTTCCACCAAGACACTTGCAATAGTCGCAGAAGAACCTAGTTTGTAAATTGAACAAGGCTTTACATGGACTGAAACAGTCACCTCGAACTGGGTATGCGAAGCTTAGTTCAGCTTTGATGGCAGGTGGATTCCAAACGAGATCAAGAGCATAACTAATGCTCGAATACCATGTAGAATAATGAAATAAGAAGAAAGAAGAAGATGCACAAGATATAACGTGGTTCGGCAGTGCCTACATCCAAGGGAGAGGGACAGAATTCGCGCATAGTTGCTCAAAGAGAGTACACACAATATATAGAGTTACAATCACCAGTTTTAGGGAAGGAAATCCTGTAATCAAGCTACTACTAAAATAGGAATAGAAAGTTTCTCTTCTTCTCCTACAACAGTTTATAATATCAGACTTCCCATGATCCACCCTAAATCAATTTGGTAGTAGAGCACAAGGTTCAGATGCTATGTTCACTATAGGTTGCAGATTCTACACTACTTGCATGTCAATTGGTTAGCGAGAAGAATTGCTTGTTGAGATTGTCCAACAATTGATGATCCATAGTAAGAAAATAGATCTGTAACGGAAAAAAAGAGGAAAAGAATTATCAATGAATCCCAAGCCTCAATAAGAGAGTTAATGGACTCCCTAGAGAGAAAACTGGTGAAGGCCTTAATGGCGAAGGAACCAGCCACAGCCACAGCCTCGTGCAAAAATCAAATGTTCCATCACCTATGATGAGCTAGGTTACATGGACTCTTCTATCCACCCCAAAGTACCCATGTCAACACGACATGACATGGGTATGGGATCCGAGTCAGGTCCTTCACATCCGAGTCTAGGCTATTTTAACATATGTTTCCTCTATTTTAAAGAGATTCTCCTCTATCTTTATTATGTACTTAACTGTTAAGTTTTAAATGTGCAAAAACTGATATTGTATATAAGTAGTACCATATTTTGGTACTACCTGGTCCAAATAAGCTCAAAATACATAGCATATTGCGGAGTCCCCATGTCCTATGATATAGGGGAATGGGGATTAAACGAGCCCGACACATAGACCCAAAATTCGCACCCAAGTCCATGTAATATAGCCGCCCTATGTGCTAATATGACTGCAAAAGTGCTGACATAGGAGAATAATGTATGGGCAACAACAACAAAAGTCCAGAACTTCAGGAAAAGAGTTCAAAACAGCATTTGAAGCCTTCGGAGAAGTGGCTAACATGATGACTGATGAAAACCGTCCCCCAGTCCTTTGAGACGTTGGTAGGACATCCCCTCAAAAGAGGGATGGGGTGGGGAGGGTCTGGGTTCAATCCTGCGTCTCCCCTATGGGGGAGTGGTCGAGTGACCATCAGCGTGGACTTATCAAAAAAAAAAATGATTGATGAAAACCTATGCTACATGGACTCTTCTAGTTACCCAAATTACCAGCGTCAACACGACATGACATGGATATGAGTATGGGATCCATATCAAATCTTTCATAGTTGTGTCCAGTTCTTCTTTAATAAATGTTTCCTTTATTCTAAACAAATGCCTCCTTTATCTTCATTTTATACTTAATTATCAATTTAAAATAAATAGAAATTGATATTGTGTATAGGAAGTACCATATTTTACTTGGCATATATAAGTGCAAAATAAATAGTACATGGTCCAAGTACCCGTGTCCTGCGATATGGACCTAGACACGCACCTGCACCTGAGTCCACGTAACATAGATAAAAACAGTGACAAACTGAAAATAATTTGATTTCAGAGGAGGCAGTAGAAAAGTTGATAAAGTTGGATGCTGCACAATAATACAACAAAGCTCCAAAAGGTAAGTTTTTCATCAAGTATTCCTTAAAAGATATTTTGATTATGCATAGTGTACTATTGTTCCAACGGAAAAATGTCATGTTCTTCTTGGAAAACCTTGGGTGGGAAATTGAAAGGCTGTTTATGATCAGTACATACAGGCTTAGATTATTATGAAGGATTTACAAAGATTTGTGCTTAGGGGTTATCCTCCAATACATGCTCTAATTAAACCAGAAACATGAGATGCAGAAATAAAACTAAACGCTGAAGGTCTAACATCAAATGCAAGAGTTGAACAGATTCTTGATGAAGACTCTGATAAGGCTAATTCTTGTAAGACTAATCCTGTTGAAGATAATATTGGGCTCATAATCCATTCCCAAGATCGAGACCACTCAATCCAAGCTTACTTGCAACCAAGGAAAAATTAAACCATTGGTTAGACACTTCTCTACTCCAGAGTATAAGATATAATATAAGCAGAATCAGTTGGCAAGTAAGTAGAAAATAGAATAAGAAAATGGGTTGTACAACCGATGCCAGTAGCTGATCAGATCACATGGGACTGCTTGTGGAGCAGGACAGTTTATTCCCATGTGAACCCAAATGGCTAAGAAAAAACACCTTCAAGGCTGTGGACTATTCATTGAAAATGGTTACATGCCGATACATGGTTGATAGGACACATAACCCTCCCAACCCATAAAAATGGAAACTTTATACTAAATAATTTGACTTTTCGTGAAATCAACGAAAAGATTTTTGAAACAAAGAAAAATTCAGAAGTCGATCTAGATGGAAGGGTACACAACAAAATGGGCAGAGAATGATCATACATAACAGAAAACATACATAGGTAAAATAAGTAGTTAATACTCTATCAAGGCAAGGCGTGCAGGAAAAAAAAATTGTCTTACAACAGTTTAAAAAGTTGGAGTGAATGAGTTTGAAAATCTTTACACCCTCCTATCCGAAGTTCCAAAAATTATTCGGCACTTCAAAACGCAAGTTTGAGTTTGCTCCAACTGGGGAAGTATGAAGCAGAAAGCTTTCCATGCATTTAGAAGCTTTTGGGTATACATGTGTGGAAGCATAAATCCATGGCCCACGAACATCGAGTCAAGAGTAATTAATTTTAATGTCGTTTGATAGATTAATCAATTACCTACCAAATGACCACAAGATTGTTTGATTCAGGGCGATGACTTAAGGATGATATAACTGATTTACATACAAGGTGCAAATCTGTGACAGGATTGTTGCTTTGGAGATTGTGTTCTGGTGGACCCCACAAGACACTAATTAGTTTTCATAATTCTATTTATTTTAGAAAAATATTTGATGTTTTTAGTGCCGTTTTAGTGGAGTCTAATTAGTAGTTTCCATTTCCAGTAAAGTTGCTTAAGTCTTAGTAGTAGTTTCTATTTCTATTCCAAGTTGTTTTAAGTTTAGGAAACATGTTAATAATTAGCTGAAATTTCTATTTATGTGAAGAGTTGTAATTAGAATAGGAACAGTTTCTATTTTTGAAAAGGTAACTTCTAATTATGATTAAGATTAGTCTAGCCGTCTTGCTCTCTTCTCTAGTCTATTTAAAGGGTTCAAATTCTTGTAGACAGATAGTTATTGAATGAATTATACAAGCTATGGCTGCATAGATTCTTCTTCTTGGGTGAGACCTGAGTTTGCGAGACACCTTCTCAACCCAAGGCTTCTAATGGTGGATCTCCATTAGTAGTTCTAGACTTATCCGCTTTTCTTTTCTTTTATTCTTTTTTTGTTAAGAGTGTCTAGTTCTTGGATTACTTCAAGTTCTAGTTCAACATTGCTTACAATCTAAGCACCCAAGTTATTCTATTCGGATTTCAAACCTTGCAAATTCTATTATCCAACCCCATTATCATCCCTAAGCCATTCATTTCCCAAAAACCTAATTTACTCTTTAAAAACTCAAGTATTCCATGTTCCCTTAATCCATCTGGCATCACTAAGTTTAAGAACTATCTTCCATGAATCTCGACAAAAAAGAGATCACATAAAGTACAAGAATCCAAGAGAGAGAGAGAGAGAGAACCAATGTTTTGAAGAACAGACTTGCACTTGAAATATTTTTTCCACCCAAGGAAAACCCTAATATCCACACATCATGTCTAACAATCTCCAAGCCATACATTTTCCCCATTTTTTAATTTCACAAATTATTATCTAATAGCAGCAACAAAATGCCCTACTATCCCAACTAGTTGGAGTTGCCCATACAAATCTTGTTCCACTATCTCAGTATGTAAAAAACCATATCTTCAATTAAATTGTATTTACTTAAAACCTTTCTAACCGACTCCATCCAAGTCCTTTTTGGTCTTCCTCTTGCCCTCTTAATCCTTCAATGTGCACCCCATCACACCTTCCCATAGCTGCTTCTCTAGGTCTTCACTAACATTCCCAAACCATCTTAACCTACTTCCTTTATTCTATCTCTTCTTTAAGCAACACCTAGACAGTTTCCAATATATCATTCCTTATCTTTTCTTTTATAGTCTTCCCACACAACCATCTCAACATTCTCATCTCAGCAAACCCAACCCTAACAACCTGTTGCTTTTTAATTTTTTTTTTTTTATCAGTAAAATTTTCCTTTTAGCTTGAGGAAAACACCTCGATTGTGTAACACTCTATAAGCGCCTCTTCACTTGAGCCATCCACCTCTAAAATCTTATATGCAATATCCTCATCAATATCCTTTTCTTTATGGATAACTGATCCAAGATAATGGAAGAGATTAGGGATGGCAATGGGGCACGTTAAATGGGTAACCCACACCACACCACCCCCCCCAATGGTTCAGGTTTGGTAAGTCGTAAATCGGTTCGGATGTAGTCCAGCATGGCCATACCTGCACCGTTACCATTCAATTATATGTTATATAATTTTAAGTATATGTTTTATTTAAAAAATAATGTACATATTGCATTTCGGTCAGCCGATCACACATCAATTGAGTTAAACGCGAATTTGGTATATGGTGGACTCCTACAGGGACGGGTTAAGATACGTCAAAACCTGCTCAATTCCCATCCCTAGAAGTGATTGCTTTTAGCAATCTCTTGGTGCTAAATTCTTAGCATTGCTTCATCTCTGCTAACTTTGTGCTAAAGTTACATTCCATATACTCAATCTTGCTTATTTTAAAACTTTTTGATTCCAATTTATCCCTCCATAGTTCTAGTTTTTCATTTATTCCCTCAGTCCTCTCTAGTTTGGTCCATCAAAACTACATCATCTGCAAATTCTACCGAGCCACCTCCTCTAGAATATGAGCTGTCAAAACCTATAATTTTGAAACTCGTGTAGTTATTTCACACGTTTTCCCTTTTTATACTATTATATGTTACTAAAAAGCAGTCTTGTAAGCTTATCATCCTCAAATATGAAAACCTTCAACACTATTACTTCAAGAAACTTGTATCTATCGCTTAAATTCTTTAAGAAACCCATTACAAATCACATCAATCTTCCAAAAATACGGCCTCTTCTACTTCTTGAATGGCACTTTTAACTGCCAGTTGTGCAAATAAGAGCTTAACTACTGTCTAGATGTTGAGATAAAAGAGAAGGGCAAGAATACCCACAAACGACATTCTAATTTGTTACGAAATGCTTCCGAGACGAAAGACAATACAGTATCCCATTTACTAAAGACAATCCCCATCCATGAAGTCCCACCCTTATAATGACAACCAAACACATCCCTGATGATCAATAGGTGAAGTTAAGGAAACTGATATTAATCAGCACTCATTACATCTTCTATTTATTGATGAATCTACAACTAATTCTTTGACTGAAATATCTGAACATGTCCGGGCAATAGATCAGGAAAGCTCACTGATACTTAGCCAATGAGGGTCAACATCCAGGTCTCGATGGATGTGCTGATGACTTATGAGACTGGTGCTTGATAACTGATGTATATAATTATTCACATCTCCTGGCGATATATCAGGAAATCCCTTGAAATTTTGCCAAGGAGTTAGATGCACTTGTTCCATCTAACTTTAACATACATGTCAGGAAACCCCTCTCCCAAAATTAGTGATTGTATTGAAAATGTTAAGCTACTTTTCGTTCCCTCTCAGAGCATACCACAAGTATTCAAGATATCCATTTCGTATATTGTCAAAGCTTGACATTATCTAACTTTCCCTTTCTAGCAACAAAAGGAACCATTTAATTCCAAAAAATCAATACCACACACAATTTGCATCTATCAAAATGTTAGTCGTAAGCCTACATGATTTTAACAGAATCAAGTAATTATTAAACTTCCCAACTTTCACAAAAATACAATCTTACTCAAACACAACCACAACCCAATCCTATATATAATATAATATATATATATATATATCAGTTCCCTCCATTAGTAAAATGCAATCCCAATCCTACACTTACTATAGCAATAATCAAATCCCCATTCAACTTCAGTTCTAGCTGAATTCATTCTGCAATGCAATCTCTCCTCCAGAAAACTCAAAATTTATACTTCAACACTACTCAGTGTCAGTGCAATCATTCTGAAACTGACAACATATGTTCAATCTCTTTTGTTTAAGCACTATTTCCTTCACACCTAACTCCACCCCCACCCAATCCATTTTCATCAAAAAGAAAAAAAACTAATATCTGATGCCCAAGAGTGTCTGATCCCACATTCCCTCATCTTAAACTCACAGCTATCCCTCCATCCTCATCCTTCCTAAGAGTACTCATCTATTATCCCACCATAGACCATACTAAAACTCCCTCCAAACCTGGATTTAACTTTGCACATGTTTCAAAAAAAAATCACTATCATAAATGTATGGCCTTGTGGGGTAGTTAGAGATTAAGGCCATAGGGAATTAGAGAATACACAAAATGCGGAAGATTATTCACATAATGTTTTGAAACCATGTAAAGATATTAAATAAAGACTTATGCATAAACATAACCTGATATGGATACAATAATAACCAGTATATGCATATGCAAAAGGTTCAAAAGAGCTGAAACAAAATATAAATTTTATTAATAGCAAATGAAAATTGGAAGGTAAATGTAATAAACAAAAGGTGCATCTAAAACTTGGCCATTCATTTCCCCAAAGATGCGAACTCAAACAAGGTCAGCACATTCATGATCTCAGAAAGATCCATAAAGAGAAACTTAAAATCAAAATTGCACATAATATAATGAGTATTCCAAAGTTGAATAATAAAAAAATAACTTTTACAGCTTATTAAATTAAGGGGGGGTGGGGTGGAAGGAAAAAAAAAAGAATGCTTTTGCATTCTTAGCTACCATCAAGGAGAGGAGTTTACATGCTGGAGCTTCAGAAGCATCCTTCCAAGATCAGAATAACCTTTACAGCGGGAAGCTTGCATAGCAAATTCCTTCCATGCCACCACTTGGCGAGCACTCTCCACCATAGCCTTATAAAAGTTTACGAACAGATATTAAGTAGGAAAGCAAATCCAAGGAAGATCAACTGAATGAGACAGAAAAAAATGAACAACAAATCTTACCTCAGTATGTAATTGGTCAATGATATCCAGCATGCCGACTGCAAGCTTTTGCATAATATATTGGCGTGGGATAGTTGAATCTTTCACCATTTCTACCCCAATACGGTGTGTTGTGTGTGCAATAGGTTGCGGAAAATCATGAATTGGACGGACAAGTAGCATATCAACCCAGGAATAATTCCTTGTGTGGGGAAAGAATACAACAATATACCTCTTCCCATCATGAGTAGGTACCGCTTTCAAAGTTGACAGTGGGCAGTCAATCCTTTCACATCTGATACCAGCCTGCCACTTCCCTCGCCACTATTCTCAGAAAGAGATCAACATGTGCATTAGATGCAGTATGCATTTCCAGTTTTGAGGGCAGATAGAAACATCAGTAAAACATCTAGCAATAAAAAGATATTCCACACAATAGCCAGGCATTTAAATTTATAAAGACGGGGACAATTGAGTCACCACCCCTCACATCACACACAAACACGTGATCACACTTTAAACTGTAAGGGAGGGGGGTGGGGATTGACCATCAAATAGCTACAATGCTCTAATAATCCAGTGATATGTAGCTCTAATAATCCAGTGATAACTACGATCATCAGATCAAGCCAGATTTTGTTATAAGCAACCCTAGGGAGACCCACTGCAAAGTGCACTTGAATTCCTTGCAAGTGTGACAGATATACCAATAACTGCTTCCACATCTACTTGACAAATCCTTAAATTTTCTCACTTTTTTGAATTAAGCTAGAATCTTCACAAACAAGAATAGTTATGAATCCATGGTAGGAAGCTAGATCATTGTAAGCAAACCTTCATTGAAAAGAAAAAATAAACAAATAAATAATTATTTGTGTTCAGGTTAACCTATATACAACTAAGAACAAAACACATTTTGTTGGAGAAAAAGTGTTAGCATTTTTAATGTTGTCATTTAAACTAGGGGGGAAAAGGAACCAAACCTATCCATAAGTATAAAAAGTGAATGTTTGTTCATTTTTCCCTTTCACATGAAAGATTTATTGTTTTTATGCATTAAACTCACTACATCCACTGCAGCGGTGATTAATTATATCACATTTTGACACTTTATTTCGGAGCACTAGGTCCAAATTGGGTATCAATAAAAATGGATTTATAAACATATTTTGTTTTTCCTTCTTATTTATATTCTTTTTTTGTAATTTCAAGAGATTTAACTTCAAGGTTGCTTTATTGCCTACATTATATTTCCATAATAAAAGCAACCATATACTAGGTCTGCTTATTACCATGGTTTCAAGGATCGGCCGATACTGGTCCGGACCGGGACCGGTCCGGTTCCAACCCGCGATACAAGCCTTTGTATCGCC
>JAUPMG010055751.1:0-13720 GCA_031762675.1 Pachysandra terminalis | reverse complement strand
CGACATAAATACATTAGACGACGGTTATTTGTAAACCGCCGATACAAGTCGCCGGTAAAAACCCATTTTTTTGTAGTACTCTAACCACATAGGCGAGACATACTCGGTGTAGAGTAGCTATCCCTCCTACTTGGTTAACCACATGTAATGGAGTCTCTAGAACACTAGGTTCTAGGCCCAAGAAAAGCATGAATGAAATGAAATTAAAGAATGCGACGCTCCAGATTCAAAGAGAACATGTGCAGGGGTATGGAATAGATGTAGTGTACCTTCGAAAACCATGTTAGATGCACGGTCGTCCCTAGGAACAGATGATGTGCTAGCCATGGCATTGGCCTTGCCATTCGGTGCTGGCTGAGGAGGAGCCTGTCTACCATTAGTCCCTACTGCAAGTCGGTAGTTCCGCTCTACATGGCCTGGCTTCCCGCAGTTGTAGCACACCCATCGGTCGCGCTGATAAAACTGCTGCTGCTGAGACTGTAGAGGCTGTCGCTAAACATCCCTCGTCACTGGGGTAGCTGTAACAACTAGTGTAGTCCTAATAGGCCTGTCATTGTTTCGACATCGGTCAGAGCTCTGTCTCTGCTGGTAAGGCTGGTAATGACTGTCTTGATTATTCTTAGGCTTGTCCCTCTGCTCCGTAGCTCGGTCCAAGTTTCTCTCCACATATTGCGCACACTCCAGAATGCTCGCATATGTCTTGAGTCTTTAGGGTACCACCCTAGATTGCACTGATGTCCACAGGCCCTCTTCGAACTTAGCGACTTTATCCGCTTCGTTCGTCTCCATGTGTCGAGCATACTATGACATCATAGCAAATCTGGCCTTGTACTGCGCCACAGTGTGAGAACCCTGCTCTAGCCGCATGTCCAGAGCCATATGCCAAGGATAACTAGTCGGCAGGTACGTATCCAAAAACTGCTCTTGGAATGACTCCCATGTCATGGCGCAGCGAGAGTCCGCTCATGTCCCACTAGTGCAAAGCCTCTCCCTTCAGCATGAAGGTGGCTAGCGACAAACGCTGATCATCCGGGCACCCCATAGTGCGGAATATCCTCTCCACATCGTGGAGCCAATCCTAAGCCTCACTCGGCTCACCCAATCCTCCATACGTAGGAGGTGCAAACTTCTTGAACCGCTTTAGCCACGCAATAGGAGCCGCTTCTTCCAGCCATCTACAAGATCTGGTAGATACCGGACAACTATGGGTCAGTGTCCTCTCTATTCCCGGAGGATGAAGCCTCCCTTACTGCTGACCTTCCCCTTTTTCCAGCCATATACAATTCCACATAAAATTATTAGATCTCTAATCTCGCTCCTTCTATCCTAATGTTCGCATGCATAAGTGTCCACATAAAGCAATCAACACGCAACCTAATTTTGATTTCTATGTTCCTCCATTCTAACTTCTGGTTTCTATGTGATTCCTAAGTTCTCTGGTCTTTTAATAAACTTACTCTGTTGAAAAACCTTAGGCTTTGATACCAATCTGTCACACCCCAGATCCCGTAACATTGATCCCTAGGTGGGATGGCACGGATCATGAGGCGAGACCTTTGGGATCCATTTCTGGACCGCGGATTGCCATACCATTACCAAGATAAAAGAGATGAAATAAAACTAATCTTTATTCAACACCACAGAGTTGCCGAAGAAATACAATAATTTCGAACAATTAAATAAAGAAGTCAAACGGCTTCAGCAGAGCCTTACATGAAAATCCAAATATTATAGTTCCAACTAATTTATTACAACTGAAAAATAATAAATAAACAATAGGAAGCAGCATACGTCTATCACTCAAAATTGACCTGCGACATAAAGGTTGCGTGAGTTTGGAATACTCAGCAAGCATGATCTAGTCACCATCCATATCATCATATATAACTAAAATCTAGTGATAAAACAGTAATAACAACATAAATCAATAACATATGTTATGACATGAGTATGATGTGAGAATGAACAATCAGATGAACTAATGTATGCTCAAACAAGAAATGCAATGTAATGCGGGTTATGCTTATGTTTACATGATATATTAAGTGTCCCTTATTACAACTTCTGTAGTAAACACCAAATCGGGACGGTAATCACCAGGAACAACCGGTAGCCCTTCTCTTCGTTCCGAGTGCTAACCAATGGTGCGAAGGCTACCATGTTCTGATTTCATGAGTGTACGTTACTCAAGGTCCATCTGACCTTATGGATCAACTATGATCCATAACTCCTTTCGTAGGCCTTTCAACATACAGGACTAGGCAACCTCTTATTTCCCACCTACCGGGCACACTTAAGATCTCATATGAACATAGTATGAATGCACTCTCCTATGGGATACGGATGATAAATCCCCTTAGAGGTTATTCACGCGCCCAAACACGTGAATAATCCACTGGGACCCATCCTACGTATACCTATGATGCAAATTACAATTAAACATAATTAGGGCTCATTAACTAATTCCTCGAGGGGAGACCAACTGAGGAGTGTGTCTAATTGGTGAGCACATGCTAAGGGTAACAAGTAGGTTTCAGTCATCTTAGGTATGCAACCCTAGACATCACTTGATCCCAACACGAAGCATTACTAAGCCCGAACCAACTGATATCCAAACCCTCACATTGTCCCAAAATTATAAGTCTCTGTCGGCGGGTTGGTCGGTGGACCGAGCACCTGCCGACGAATACAGTCTGCAAATGAATATCCCTGTCAGTGAGTTGGTTGGCGGACTGACTACTTACCAAGAAACCCTGTGGGGTGTTGGTCGGCGGACCGACTACTTACCGACGAACCCTGTCGGTGGACCGACCACTTACCGACGATGACAAGTCCATAATACTACATCCCTGTTGGTGGGTTAGTCGGCGGACCGACTACTCACCGACGAACCCTGTCGGCAGGTTGGTTGGCGGACCGACCACATGCCAACGCAATCCACTATGTCCATCTAAGTCACTGTCGGCGGATTGGTCAGCGGACCGACAACCCACCGATGAAGCCAATCCTTTATTACCAAGTACCTATTGGCGAGTTGGTCGGCGGACCGATGACTCACCGACGAAGCCGGAGGCTCTGTTTTCTGGGTTTCTCTGATCATCAAAGTTTCACAAAACTCTTGATTTAAAACATATCTAATTCAAACAAACTTTATTCACTTTGAAGGCATCATAAAACGAATGCAAGTAAACACAATGTTTCATGGATATCAGGCATTAATTATGGAAATCAGAATTTTAATCATGGAGACAAATGGATTAGTAATTCAACCATGAAAATGAAAATAGTGACATCATATACATCAATGGAGATATAGACCAGATAATCTACCTACATTGTTCTGGTAAGTGCTAGCGAGAATTCCGGTCTATTCCTTCTCTTCTCTTCTTCTCTTCTTCTCTTTCTGAAATAGAACTTCAGATTCAAATTCCTCTCTACTCTCTCTCAAACTCTCAGTCTCAGTTCTTCCTCTCAAGAATTTCTAATGAGACTGCTAATGAGTGGGGAGTTGAAGGTATAGGGAGTTGTCTCCCTAACTTCCCTCCCACAAACAATACAAGCATGGACACGTCCAAGGACACGTCCCATTGACCAGTTCAGTGCATTGCTCGTGCGTTTGAATTGGTTACAACCTTGAAAAATACCAACTAACCCAAAAGATTTGGTAATTACACTAAGACCCTAAATTCTAAAGGTCAAGTTACAATTAAACCCCTAAGTTTAAATTAGTTCACAAACTATATAAACATAAGCAAATTTAATTATCAAAATAGATTAATTAAAATAATGGAAAAATTCTGTTAAAGGATCCAGGTCACTACAGTCGGTTGGTCTTGGTCGAGTCGGGTTGGGTTTATTCTTTTATCTTTAATTTGATTCCTTTTGAGCCTGATCCGACCCGATTTGATCCAACCCCATCTGGTTCTGAATTCTCTCGACCATGATTTGTCTCAAAAGTGTCTCTGCATTAATAAATTAAGTATAAATGAGACTTTTAAAATATAATGTATTAGTAAAATCGAATTGGAAAATTCTAAGTATAATGAAGAATTTAATATAAGAAAATGTCAGATAAGTCATGTGATTAAGGGTTTAATATGTAATAATTCATGACTTATTAGTTATCCCAATGTAATTCAGGTCCTTGTCGGCAGACCCACCAGTGTACTGGTGCCTGTCGACAGCCTGATCTCTATGCATGTCATACCCTGTCGGCAGCACCACCGGTGTACCGGTGCTTGCCAACAAGTTGCAGTTCTGGTAATTTCTCAAGGTTCCGGAAATCACATCTTTGAAAACCAAATCCAATCCAGATCAACATATAGAGATTAAATACATGAAATTCAAGCTTACATCATACCAAAACATACAATAAGTCAATTTGGACAAAATCAATAGATAATCATGCCATCAAACTCACTTTTATATATCGAAGAACACCAACCAACAACCGTGGAGTAATATGGAGATTTTACAGAAACTGGACTTACCTTAATCTTGTACTTGGTTCTTGAAAACTGAAATCACCCTCTTCTTCTCCTCTTCCTTCGTTCTTCTTCTTTCTTCTCTTTTCCTCATCTTCATCTTAACTGAAAGTGATGGCTAGGTTAAGTTTTGGGATTATGAACTTCTCTGTTCTTATGAATTCTCACAAGACTTTCTAAAATCAAGTAATGGGGATAAATGAGAGAGTATATGGAAACTTCCCTCATTCCACTCCCATTACCATGCCACGACTCACCCACGATTCCATGATCTCACGCATGAATACATGCATTGGAGATTTGAATTCAATATATCAAATTACATTAATTACCCCACATACAAACTAATTACACTAAGACCCCAAATTAGAGATTTTGTTTTAAAACTCCCCAATGCTTTCAAAACCATATGATTAAATATAAAAAAAAATGCACATTAAATTTCATAATTTTTTTTTTAGAATTTTCAATAAATTATAAATATTATTTTATTGGATTTAGGTCCTTACAACCTACCTCTCTTAAAAGAGTTTCGTCCCCGAAATTACATACCTCAATCTGTGAAAAGTTGTGGATAACACTTCCAGATTTCTGATTCGAATCCCATGAGACTTTGAACTCGTCGTGATGACTCCACTGAATCTTCACTAAATGTATAGTCTCAGTCCTCAAGACTTGCTCCTGCCTATCAAAAGTTCTCATCGGTGGCTCTACGTAGGACACATCCTCATGACACTACAACTGGCCCCAATCCAATAAGTGAGATGGGTCAGGTTCATACTTCCACAACAATGACACATGGAATACATTGTGTATTGTTGATAGCTGCAGAGGTAAGGCATCTCGGTACCCCATACGTCCAATGCGTTCAAACACCTCAAAGGCTCCGACATAACATGGAGCTAACTTCCCTTTCCTGCTAAAGCATATTATTCCCTTCATCAGAGACACCTTCAAGAACATGTGATCTCCCACTGCGAACTCTAAGTCTCTCCTCCTCCGTTATGCGTAACTCTTCTGTCTACTCTGTGCTGACTTCAGTTTCTCCCAAATCAGTTTCACCTTAGCTTTAGTCTCTTGGACAAGTTCCGGTCCAAGGTTATTGCTCTCTCCGACTTCTGCCCAACAAACTGGCGAACAACAAGGTCTATCATACAATGCCTCAAACAGAGCCATGCCAATACTCGAATGATAGCTGTAGTTGTACGAAAAATCTACCAGAGGTAGATGTTCTCCCTAACGACAACAAAAGTCCATAACGCATGCCCGTAACATGTCCTCCAACACCTGGTTCACTCTCTCAGTCTGACCATATGTTTGAGGATGATAAGCCATACTAAAGTCTAATTGAGTACCCAAGGCTTTTTGCAAACCCTCCTAGAATCTAGACGTGAAAAGAGAACTGCGGTCCGAGACAATACTAACTGGTACACCATGTAGTTGCACAATCTCTCTGATATACAATCTTGCGATCTCCTCTACTAAAGCTGAAACTTTCACTGGTAAGAAATGAGCTGACTTGGTTAATCGATCCACGATTACCCAAATCGAGTTCATACTACCTCTTGTCTTGGGCAAACCGACTACAAAGTCCATAGTGATGTGCTCCCACTTCCACTCGGATATAGGCAAAGGCTGCAATAATCTCGTTGATCTCATATGCTCGGCCTTTACCTGCTGGCACGTGAGGCATCAAGCTTCGAATTATACAATCTCCCTCTTCATTCCTGGCCACCAGAAGTTCACACGCAAGTCTCGATACATCTTGAGATTCTTGAGTTTTAAGACTACTCGTTCTCTTACTATATTATCTTTCTTCCATCCTTTGAAACTTCAAACATTTCAATGGCTTCTCCAAGTGGAAAGGGTTCCTCTGCTGACAAGAAGACCACTGGTTCTTCCTAGAAGAAGGCATAAAGTTCTTCTGGGTTATCAGGCATTTCTCGAAGGCGTTCATTTGAAGGAGAGAGAAGTCTTTTGCAACTTTGAAAATTGCTAAGATTTCTGAGTTTTAAGACGTCTCATTCTCTTACTCTCTTGTGTTTCTTCCATCCTTCAAAACATCAAGCATTTCAATGGCCTCTCCGAATTGAAATGATTCCTCTGCTGGCAAGAAGACCACTGGTTCTTTCCAGAAGAAAGTAGGAAGTTTTTCTAGGTTATCTGGGCATTTCTGGAAGGTGTTCACCATTAAGCTTTGGTTGAGTTCATTGAATAGGGAAAGGTTCCAAAGAACACCTATCCGGAAGGAGTGGATATCGCTCTGGGCTTTCCCAAGATGAAGATGGTCCCATACTTCTGGACCAATAAGGGTGATTACCCTTTTTCTGAGGTAGGATTCCAATCTCATTTCAACTTGCCTTCAAGATGGTTTGATTGGTGTGACCATATCCTGAACAATTCTGAGTACCGAACGATCTTAGATGCTGGCCAGGCCGACCATATATATCCTTAAAACAATTCTACTCGTTTACTCTTTTAGAACCTAATGCACAATTCGATTAAAATTTAAAATTAAGTCCATCCTGCCTCGCATGATGATATATCTTATTCTATGAGGCCGAGCTTATTGGGCCAATGGGTCAAGTAGTTTTCAAAGCAATACGTAGAAAAATGAAGTATTGGAGGGAGAGTTTGTTTTCTTAATGAATTCTGAATGGAGAAAGATCAATTCAAGCTATCTTCTGTTATTAATTAAATTTCACTTTGTAATGAACCTATTTCTTGTTTTATGAAAAACACTTGAATGATCTATGTGCTTGCACAAAGCATATAAATGATAAAAAATAATTAAAAACCAGCATTGATAATTGGTGTTGTGAGAAATTTTGATCTTAGATCGAAAAACAAGATTTATCTTTTGCGTAGACATTCTTATAAATAGGACCTATTTAATGGTTGGTCCCACTAAATAGATAAAATAAGCTAGTTATCATACTAATCAAATGAATCTTACTATATTCTTTTGAATATAGAAAACTATTGAAAAACTTAGGTTAGAGTTCAGAAATTAAATATTTAAATCACTATATGGTACATAGTTATCCAATCATTCTAATGTGGACATTATAAGTAGGAATCATTCAGTGGAGGACCTTGATCTTTACATACATATATCGCATGCTAAATTTTAAGAGTTAAGCCTTAGTTTCTTAAACCCTAGACCGTAGAAGTTCCATCTTATAATTTCTAAATAAGGGCCACATTACTAAATAAAGTTAGAAAAGAAAAGTTTAGAAGATGGATTTAAATAATTTTATTCAACCAATAAATTGAGAAATTTAAAGATTTATTGATACTTTCCAAGATGCATATAATTCCAAATGGGGTAGTATGTTGTGTAAATACTTGATATTTGTGTATGTGTATGAATATTGTAAAGGGTGTTTTTGAGAAAGTCAATAATGGTAATATTATTGATCGACGGAAGCCTAAATCAACAAGTGACTATACCCCGTCTTTAGAAGAATCAAAAGAGTAAAACAAAATAACCGTTTGGAACGGGTCTAGTCAGGCTAAGGGAAATAGTGGGTCGGAATGTTAGAAGTTCACGATTTCTCTTCAGAGCCTCGTATCAAGAGTCTAACTCATTGGAGCTCCCCAACCACTATTTCTCCTACGAAGATTGTGAGAGCATACTTTAGAGCTCTGTTTAAGCAATCTCCCATACTCCTCCCATCATCCCTAATCTAATGGTGGTTTTAAATTATACCTGCAACAGGTTGCCTACGTTCCCAAATAGGGATCGAGTGTGACGTAGTTCAAGGTTTGGAAATTTCATCAGAGGTCTCCCCCTTCTGGTTATCTTTCATCATCCTCTGTTTCAAGGAAAGTGAGCCACTATTTATAGAATTTAGGAGAAAGATAACGGAAGTTAAGTTCTGTTAAACTGTTTCTAACGGTGTTAAAATGCTAACCTGAGGTAGCATGCATTAATTACATCAGTCTCTTAGGTGGACCAATTTCGAGTCATATTGACGAATTTACATGTTTGTCACTGAAAACCGTGACACGGAATGTAGTTCATGACAAGAGGTTGGTGAGTCCCAATATACGTCGCGTTCATGACGCCGAGATATGGGCAATCACGATCAGCATGAACAAATGTAGTAGTAGCTATTTTAGCCTTGAAGTTGTCAAGGCTGTCTAGTCTTAGCACTTTTGAGGTTCTCAAACCTTAGCGCTTCCGAGACTATTCGCCTTAGTGATTTCGGGGTCCTCGAATCTTAGCACTTTCGAGACTATAAGAATGTAAAGTGCACCTCTATGTCAGCATCCCGCCATAGAGTGTCAATGTCTTACAACGTTCGGGGTTGTCTTTCCCCTTAGATGTAAATTCATATTGATGTATTGACGTCTCACAACGTCCAGGGTTGTCTCTCCCTTTTAGATGTGAAGTCATTTCAACGTGTTGACGTCTTACATAATTCGGGGCTGTCTCTCTCCTTAGATGTGAATTCATATTAACGTATTGACGTCTCACATCGTCCCGGACTGTCTCTCCCCTTAGATGTGAATTCATATCAATGTGTTGACGTCTCACATCGTCCAGGTTGTATCTCCCTTTTAGATGTAAATTCATATCAACATGTTGACGTTTCACACCATCCAGGGCTATCTCTCCCTTTTAGATGTGAGTTCATATCAACGTGTTGACGTCTCACACAGTCCAGGGCCGTCTCTCCCTTTTTTTTGGAACAGGTAAATTCTGGATTTATATTAAAGAGAAAAGATCGTCAATACATGGTTCATACACGTCGAGTCACGTAGGACCAAGCAACCAAAAGGGAAGACAAACAGAACAAGACACAATAGCCTAGCCCATAGGCACTAAGTCAGGCAATAGACTCAGATAGAAGCTACCAAGAAGTGAACAGATGTACAAAACCAAAGTACCGACATAGAGTCACAGTAGCAGCACCACCAAATCACAGCAACAAATCGATCAATAGGATCAATAGAAGCGGTAACAGCATCAAGCGATATCAAGGCAACAGCAGCACACCAATCCGTGAGTACATCCATAGAAGCACCAAGGTGACTTAATAGCCACAAGAGAGCATCCGTGCCAGAATTGTAGCAACAACACAGCACCATGTAGCAAGGAGAATGTGCAGAAATAGGAGATCAACAATGATAAAACACAACCAGCAAGCAAATCAAGGCAGAAGCAGAATCGCAACAGAGTCACCAGGACTAGCAGCTGCAGCGATAATACCATTCCAGTTCCATCCACTCCAGCAAGGTCACACACCCCTCACCACCCTCACCTAACAATCACCCAGAATAAGGAGCAAACAGAGCAAGCCCCCAAAAAATAGAGCAAGCCCCCCTCCCCCTCCATTGGCAGCCACACACCCCTCACCGCCCTCACCGAGGCATCAACCCCACGGAAACCACACCCACACCCACACCCAAACAAGCATACACAATAACATACACAACCATATGGGAGGCATCCCGAAAGGTTAATTGCCAGCAGATCATTGTGGGGGCAGATCTTAACATTTTCAGGAAACTCCTCATAACTCCAAGATCTTATCATATCAAAGTTAGTGTACCTACCCGTAAGGCAATCCGCAAGTGAGTTACTATCCCTAAGGACATGGAGGAACTGTACAACCACCAATCTACTTTTCAAGTTCTGTATGTTATTCCATTGGTCTCTAACCTTCCAAGGCACCTCCAAGATGTTTCTTTTAGAAAGAAAGAGGACTGAATTCGAAGAATCCGTAGCAATCTTAAGCTTCCTAATGTTGGTAGCAAGAGGAAAGTTCATCCCCATCAAGATAGCCTCAAGCTCATGAGTGAGAATTTGGTCAGGCCTCCTAGTGATAGCAAAACCAAGCACACAGACACCATTGCAGTCTCTAATAACCCCTCCAGAGCTAGCATGATGCGTAGATAGCGAGCCATCACAGTTCAGCATGTGCCACCCAATCGGAGGGGCACACCAGTGGCAGGTGGTCACCTTAGCTGGAATGAAGCTAGCTTCAAAGCCCCATTCATAACAAATAAGTTTATTTCCTTCATTGTCTTGAACATCTTTCAGCATCCCCTGAGTTTTCTCTCTAACATCAGCAACAATTCTCTTGGCAGTTCCTTCCCAATCGAGGTATTTGTTCTGAAATATACATGTATTCCTTTCCTTCCATAGGTGGTAAACAGTGGCCCCGAAAGAGCATTTCCTGATTATGGTAGTTAGTTCTGTACCAGCAAATTTTTTACCATAGTGCAAGACTTCCTCATCCCAGTGAAGGATAACTCTTCTGAGCATACATTTCTTAAGAACCTTAAACCAAACATTATTTGAGTAGTCTCATTCAAGAAAGAGGTGGGCATGGGTCTCAACACCACTCCTACAAAGAACACAATTGGTATTGATGTTTAGGCCAAATCCATTCAATCTATCTTTGGTTAGAAGGTGCTTGTGGACGGCTAACCAAGAGATAAAGGAGTGCTGAGGAACATGACCTTTGAACCAAATAAGGGACGCCCACTCCACCTTGGTGTTCCTATTTCTACCCGCTTGATAGGTATCCTTGATGTTGAACACACCTTTACTAGTAGGCTTCCAGATAACCATGTCATTAGTATAGAAGGAACGAATAGGGACTTGGTCAAGACCACTCCACACATTATCCATAATACCACCAATACTCAGAATATTAGACCAAGTACCATTTGCAATTATCTTGCTTACCCTATCCTTGATGTTCCAACCTTCTCTATGTATCTACCTAAATTTATACACCTGGTGGAGAGGCCCAAGTGTATGCCATCTATCCCACCAAAGCCAAGTATTCTTACCGTCAGCAATTTGATAATCCACCAAGTTACAAGCAACCTCCTTACTAGCCAGAATCTTTCTCCAACTCCAGGAGCAAGTAGGAGGAATCCTCAAGACCTAGAAGTTTCTATCTTTAATAAGGTGAGTCCAGACCCACTTTACCCAACTCGATGGAGCTCTACTGATAATCAGCCAGAGCAATCTCAATGTAGCTACTTTGCTCCATTCCAATAGATTCAAGACACCCAATCCCCCTTTATCTTTAGGTCTACACACTTTTTTCCAGGCAATTAGCTGAATTGTTTTCCCCATATTAGGACCATCCCATAAGAATTTAGCACAGAGCCTATTAACCATAAAGAGAACATTTTTAGGTAATATGAAAGTGGATAACCAATAGGTTTGTAAGCTGAACAGGACAGACTTGATCAGTTCCAGCCTCCCCGCATAGGAAAGGACTCTGCCTTTCCACGATTTAAGCTTCATCTCAACCTTTTCAATGAGTGGTATACAATCCCTGACCTGCAGTTTTTTTGTTATCAAAGGTAACCCAAGATACTTCATAGGAACCCTGCCTTGTTTGAATCCCAATCTATTTAGGATATCATCTCTAAGATTACCATGGGTAGCGGCTAAAATAATTTCACTCTTATCAGTGTTAGCTTTGAGCCCAGTAACAGCATAGATCCAATCGAGGCTACCTCTAACAAAATTAACAGAAGTAGGTTCAGCAGCCGAGAAGATGAAGAGGTCATCAACAAAGCTAAGCATACTTAGCTGAAGTTGTTCACACTTTTCATGATAGACAAACCCTTGGGTCACAGCATTGGAAGATATATATACCTGAATAAAACTTCCATAACTAATACAAAAAGGTATGGGGATAGAGGGTCACCCTGTCTCAAATCCTTTTTGCCGTGAAAGAACCCAACAGAGCTCCCATTGATATTAAGAGAATAAGAAGTGGTGGAAATGCATTGTCTTACCCATTCCACAAAGGTCTTTGGGAAGTTCCATCTTGAGAGAGCATCAAGGATGAGGTCCCATCTAACAGAGTCGTAAGCTTTGAAAAAATCAACTTTAATAACACATCTAGGTTTACCTTGCTTTGTGTGGTAGTCGTGTAGGAGCTCATGCACAAGGAGAATATTATCACTAATCCTTCGACCTGCGATGAAGGCCGATTGATAATCCCCAACCAAGGAAGTGAGAACAAGCTTCAGTCTATTAGCCAAAACTTTAGCAATACACTTATAGGTCACAATGCAACATGAGATAGGTCTATAATCCTCCACCTTCGAAGCCACACTCTTCTTAGGTACAAGAGTAATGAGCGCATGGTTGGTCTGCCTAAGCATCTTGCTTCTTTGGAAGAATTCAAATACAGCCTGCAACAAATCTTTTCCAACAATATCCCAGGTGCTCTTGAAAAACCCAGCATTAAATCCATCTGGGCCAGGGCTTTGTCCTCATCAATACTAAATAAAGCAATCTTGATTTCCTCTTCAGTAACAAGGCTGATAAGAGTCTCACTTTGATCATCAGTGACTCCCAATCCAATATTACAATTCCATTTCGGGTTTGCCAATTCATCCTCGCTCCCAAGGAGGTTACAATAATAAGAAGTACACATATGTTCAATTCTGCCCATATCAGTGATAACCTTGCCATGATCATCCGTCAGAGACATAATCTTATTCCTTGCTCTATTCCCAATGAGGGTCTTATGAAAGTAGAATGTATTGCTGTCCCCCAACATGAGCCACTTCACTCTAGCTTGTTGGCTTAACTTTGATTCAAGTTGCTCACTCAGCTGTTTATATTTCACATTAGCTTCCTTTTCACAAGACACATACCCTAACTGGTTAAGGTTGATTCTTTGGATAGTTTCCTTATCAAGTTTAGCCTTACTCACTTTCTTCTCAAAGTCGGTAAATAAACTCCTACTCCACAGTTTAAGTTTAGCCTTCACCCTCTTCAGTTTAGAGGCAAGAGAAAACATGGCAGTCCCCTCCACATCCTCCTCCCAAGCCTCCTTAACAACATCCATAAACCCAGGTTCTTTTGTCCAGTAGTTGAAGAATTTAAAAGGGACTCTAGTCTTGACCCCATCATCAAATAGAGAAACCAAAGCAGGGAATGGTCAGAGATGCCTGGAGGGAGGAACTCCATTGCTGCAGCGTTAAACATTTGGTGCCAAGAATGATTTACAAGAGTTTTGTCAATTTTAGACTTGATACAATCAACCCCTTCAGATTTATTTGACCAAGTGAAGTAGCAGCCTCTTGTATTCATATATCAAGTAGACCGGCATGATCGATAATATCATTGAATTCCCTAGAAGCCCTGAAATCAATTTGCCTACCACCACTCTTCTCATTAGCATATCTTACAACATTGAAATCCCCAAGAAGAATCCATGGCCCATAGCAATTTACCCTAGCAA
>JAUPMG010055741.1:0-13720 GCA_031762675.1 Pachysandra terminalis | reverse complement strand
TATCTACTTCCTTTATTCTCTGTTGTTAGCTTCCGCATACTCTGTGATGAATGAGATCGATATTTTGTTCATCCTTTAGTTTATTTGATATGACAATCCGCGGTCCAGGAGTGGATCCCGAAGGTCTCACCTCAAGATTTGTGCCATCCCGCTTAGGGATTCGTGCTCGGATTTTGGGACGTGACATTTCCATCTTTTATTTTTCGTGCCTTGGAACCCCCGATCCCACATAGTGGGAGCAGAGTAAACCCCGGATAACCTGGGACCTTCAGTTCCTGAGCTGGAGAGCCTGCCAGTTTAGCTAAAGGCACGGGATGTAGGAATCTGAAGGATTTCATTCATCTGGAGTTGAGAAGTAAGAGGTGAAAAAGTGACTGGAACGTCCATTCTGCTAAAATAAAGCTGAGTTATTGTGGATTAATTGTGGTTTCAGGGAGGTACGGTCAACCAAAAGAAGTTGCCGGACTGGTTGAATTCTTAGCCCTTAATCCTGCAGCCGGCTACATCACTGGGCAGGTAACTGGAGTTAGTCTCTCACTTCACATCTTTCTTATGCTAAAAGATATCTGATACCGTATCTTTCTAGTGTGCTTTGGAGCTAATCATACAGATTTTTAACTGCTTTCTTGCAGGTGTTGACAATTGATGGAGGAATGGTTATGAAGGAAGGTCAAAATCCTGAAACTCCGGCCGTGCCGGGGCTTCTGGCGCTGAAAACCAGTAATAACAAGGTGCAAGCAGGACCCGACTACGGTCGAGTGAGCCTAAGCAGGATCTAACTGCAGTTGAGTGAGTCTAAGACCTACCCTTTGGAGGAATAGAATGGCCATTTTGATGAATTTTCAGGCAAGTGAATTTGTGGGAAACTGAACAAATGGGATGCTTACTCAATGTTTCATTTTTGAGCTGCTGTTCATGATCTTTGGCTACCCCAGTTGGGATTTTCAAATTTTCTTTGATTTCTAATGCTTAATAACTTTCAATTCAGTACTTTTCCGTCAGATTAGGCTCAGAGATTGAAAGCAGGTGATATTTGTTATGAGGGAGTTACAATGTGGGTGAGACATTGGGTTTTCTGATCAACCATTTCTGAGGTAGGTAAGACTTGAGAGACGTGGGGCTTTCTGCTCAACCATTTATGAAAACCTAATAATTGAAGTAGAAGTAGATCAGGGTCATTGTCAAATTTATAGACTATGTTTGTTACACCGGAAACAGGTTGGACGAAAAAAAGAAAAAAGAAAAAGAGATTCTATGATATTTTTTAGGGAATAACCTTAATAAAATAATAAGATCAGAGAGGGAGTGTAACATGGTTCGGTTTGGTTCGGGTACATCAATCAAAGACCAAATTGATATTTGTGAAGGTTAATCCAAAACTGAATTGAGAACTGAACTTCTCAACCCCTGAAAACCGAACCGAATTGAAATGAAAAACCCAAAACCTAGATCAACCCAACCCAAATTGCAGTTTCGATTCAATTTGAATTGGGTGGGGTTGGGTTAATACAATGTTTTGTATATATATATATATATATAGAGAGAGTGAGAGAGAGAGAGAGAGAGAGAGAGAGAGAGAGATTCTTTAGTGAAGCCCCGATGCATACGAATCTAGATTTGTAACGAAAGATATCTATTGAACCGGAAAACATCCCACATTGAAATAAGTGATTAATAGTACTACATACAATATTCCCATGCTCAAACGAATAAATCTCTGTATAGTCGAATAAATCTCTGTATAGTCGTTTAACTGAGACTTCAACCCAAAATCAAACCGATCTAATTCGGTTTTACAATTTCAAAACCCAAACTGAATCAAATATCTAAAAACCCAAATAAAACCGAACCAAAATCGATATGGATCGGTTCGATTTCGGTTTTAACCGACCCAAGTTGCACCCCTAAATTCCAGAGGGTAGCTTGGTCATTGAATAGACATGAGTGAGATAATATAAATATACTTTCAAAAAATCCTGGAATATCCCTGCATCTGTACCGTACTATTATTTTGTACCTTTAAGTCAAAGTCTTCATTTATGACACGACACAAACAATCAAACTTGCTGCGACGATCACCACCGTTGATCTGATGACGTACAGTCTCTCTCTCTCTCTGAATACTGTGATTGTCTGTTACTTATTTATTGTGCCATCTGTCATCTCCGTGATACGCTTTGCTCTCTGCCTTTATGCCCTTTTTCTCCTAGTTCTCGAAACTCTCAACGTCATCTCGAGAACGCGATTCTCCAAAGAGATTCGCAGAATTGCTCTAGCTTTTTCTTATCTGAAGAAGGAGAGAACGATAGATTTCTTCTCCACCAATCACAGCAACAGAACTGTATCTAGAATGCGGAAGATCCATTTCTTTTAATGGTATAGTTTTTATCTCTGCTTCGTTTCTGCTTCTCTAAACCCTAATTTTTTTTCATAACCATAGCGTTCTTCGCTACCAATTCCAGCAACAGAGCTGTATCTAGCATGCGAAAGATCTCTTTGTTTTAATGGTATTTTTTTGAATCTCTGTTTCGTTTCTGCTTCTCTAAACCCTAATTTTTCCTAATATTTCATTGCTTTCGATGTCTGGTTCACTATAATAGAACACCTTGTTCTCTCTCTTCTTTCCGTTACGCCGGGGCTCTCTTCTGTTCCTTATTTGAGTAGTTCACCGGAATATGAAAACCTAGCTTCTCGTAAATCCTTATTTGGTAATTCTGATATCTGTCGAGATCTAGAATCAAAATCGGATCTTCTGAAGCTCCGTTGAACCTAAGAATCGTGTGTTCATGTGAAGAGCTTCTTCAGGATTAGGGTTTTTGATTGAATCTTACGCCACTGGTTTTCTCTGTATTTATCCGATTAGGGCTCCATGGAAGCCACAACATCTCCCTCTTTCTCAACCCTACCGGTGTTCTTCTCAATGTTTTTCCTCATATATCTAATTGCCTATTTCGGAATTTTCCGCAATTGGAGCCCTAAATACCGTCCAGAAGCCTCGAGCTGCTTAATCTCTCTAGCCCATGGAACTCCTGCGGTTTTCTTGGCTGCTTACGCGATCCGAACCCAATCTCTCCGTGGATTTGCTTCTCCAAACACTGAATTCCAGAATCTGGTTCTCGATTACAGCATTGCTTACTTCCTCATGGATCTAATCCACTATGTGATCTTCCTTCCCAACGATATCCTCTTCATCGCCCACCACTTGGCGACCTTGTTCGTGTTCGCGACCTGCCGGTACCTGGTTTTCCACGGCGCGTTCGGCATCCTCGTTCTTCTCATCCTCGCCGAGATCACCAGTGGTTGCCAGAATACATGGACACTCGCCAATTCCCGGAGATCCGAAGTGCCATCTGCCGCAAAACTGTATGAACTTCTGTCTCCTCCCTTTTATGCCTTATATACTGTTGTTAGAGGGTTTGCTGGACCTCTGTTTGTCTATAAGATGGGGGTGTTTTATTTGAGTGGAGCTGCTGATACTGTGATACCCAGATGGGTTTGGGTTTCTTGGATGGTTGTGGTTGTAATGGCGATTTCGGTTAGCATACTCTGGATTTCGAATCTCTGGTTGGAATTGTATAGAGAAAAGACCAAGAAATTGGGGAAGAAATTGAGGTAGAAGAAGATATGGGTTGTGGTTGTTAGTTTGGCCACACTTATTGCTTCATTGATATTCATTGTTCAGGTAGGTACACGAATTTTAATCAAATTTATGGGTCTCTCTTCTTTTAATCTGTAATGGAGGAAGCTCTTCACAGCTTTTTTGCTGCAATGGAAAAGTTTGCTAAGCTTCTCTAATGGTAGAATGTAGGAACAGGAACTCTTCCTTCTATATATTTCTTTGAATACTACTAGTTTTCTATGGAAGTGGGTTTACATCTTTGCTGGTTGCCAATAACTGTAGCTCAAAAATGTTTGGAGATAATTTATGAGACTAAGCTATTACTTACTGCTTCAAGGTGTTGCTATTAGATTCCCAGTTTCTGAGTAGGGCTGTAGACGGATCGGATTTGGACCGGTTCAGGGCATATCTAAATTTGATTTGATTAAAAGTTGGATCGAATCATATAATCCCTGGATTTGAATAATTATCGGAATTTTGGGTAAACTTATTTTATTTGACGATTATATCAACCTATATCGAATTGGCTCAGATCTTATCCGATTATGGGATCAGATATCTCTTAACTAAATTTGCTTTTTTTGGATCGGATTCGGATTGAACTTGGATCATGATCTGATCCATTGACAGCCCTAGTTCTGAGGTGTTTTTAGTGATCTCAATCGTTCTGAGTGCCATTAGTGATCTCGATCTTTGCCTTTAATTTGTAATTTTCAGTGATGCAGTAGATCTTGTTTGCATCCCTAGACTTGTAAACGGATTGGATTCGAAGCGGATTTAGCTGAATTCGAATTTGATTTGTTAAGAATTCTAGTAGATTTGACGAAATTCGATTATGATCTAAAATTTGCCGATCCAAAATCGAAGTCTAGAAGAGAAGAACGCAATCGAAGTCTGGAAGAGAAGAATGTTGGAAATTAGTTTTTTTTTTTTTTAATTTAAAGTATGTATCGCGAGTAATGATATTATGTAACTATAATGTATAAAAATAATGTATGTGATTGAATGGATGTAACTATAATGTATAAAAATAATATATGCGATTGAATGGATATGTTATAATGTGACACAGTATACATGAAGAATTCATTGGTTTAATTATAAGTCGAATTCGGATCTTTATTGGATTTCGGATCGAAAATATACTGAATTTTTATATTCGAATTCAGATCATGATCCGACCCGTTGACATGCCTATCTAAGACTATGCAACAAGCACATGGACGAAACATTCCATGTTATTATACTGGTTTGAAAGGAGCAGCTGAATGGTCCAATATAAATAGCTACGTTGGTCTGTTTTATTATTTACTCAAACAAGCCATTTTAGATTGAATATCGACATGATATTTGAAATATCAATCTAGACAAATAGTTGGGGATGGCCTAGGAACACACTTCCCCACATCATGCCAATTAACTGTTGATGTTGCCAACTACGCATAGCTATGCCATGAACATTACATGGGTCTATGACAGATTAGCTGCTCAGCTCGTCAACAAAATCTCTTCTTAAATCTTCTTCCTTCGTATTAGGTCATTGGGCTCAAGCTTTTATATGGGTTGGCAAGTTCATAATTTTTTTTTGGGTGACATGGTACCTCCGACTCGACATAGGGTAAAACCCCGAATACATGATCCCACCAACAAAGACCATATATCAGATAAGTCTGGAGACCCGGGACTTCCAGTTCCTGAGTTAGAGAGCCTGCCAGTTGAGCTAACTCGTGTGGGTTAAGTCCATAATTCTTAAGCCTATTATGAGATGGGCCATATGTTCACAATCACAGAAAGATATAAATAGCCATTTTAATAAGAAGATTATGACTGGCCGAAAACGAGAAATCCATAGCGTCACAGCTAGAAACAAACGTGAAGAAAGATACACACGCACTAACATGAGCAATAAGAAATGGTAAGAGCGAGCCTACAATAGATCCCCTTTCAACAACAGGTTCCCTTGTCCTATTTCTTTCCCACCAGCAAGCCATAGATTCAAGTCCTTAAACAAACCAAGCCCCTCCCATTGATTTAAAAAAAAAATGTTGCTCAAGCCAGTTAGCGATGACCACCATTTTCTTTGTCGTCGTAATCTAATCTGATCTTGGATTGCAAAGCAAAGGAAGAATATTTAAGAATAGAATTTGTAAGTCTTGGATTGAATGATGATCTGCCTTAGTCCCCCAATCGGCGATATAACCATCAATAGAACCCCAAGTACAATGCATATCTGAATATCATCAAACCAAAACAATATCAGCAGCTTCACCTCCAGAACAGTTCAATGTAAAAAAGATGGAAGAAGAAAAAAAAGAGAGTGAACTTACCCAGTTTGTCCACCAAGATAAGCTGAATTTTCTGGGTTTGTAGATGGCAAGCCACATAACACAAGGGAGCTGCAAAAGGATTGAGTAAGAGACTCGGCATTCATGTAGTGAATAAATTGTTGCTATGTGGAGACTGATGCTACTTAGGCATTTAGGAAGTACTGATGATCCAGCCATCAACTCTGCCAGTCGAGTTCGGCGCTGAGTTTGCGAGGGTTGCAAGGAGCAGAGCCCTCTGCTCAAATTTTTTAGGGGTCTAGGGGTATAATAGTAACTTCACTTATTGTTATATTATGCCCTAACTATAGGGTATTTATCATACTTTTTTCGTGGCTTCTCTCTTTAACACTTTATTCTGAGCTTTGGAGAATAGTAGAATCTAGAGGGCATTCCTAGATGTAGGCACTATTTACCGAACCACATAAATCTATGTTGTGTGTGCTTGATTTCTTCATCATCTCGTTTATCTTTCTTTCTTAACACAAGTATTGGACAGGAAACAATCATTCTGAATGTAAGATGAGAAATATAGATTGATTCTTACAAAATATGTTGTTGGGGCAAAAGCAAATCCTCCAAAGAATCCAAGAAGACCACCAAAGAAAGGGAAGGTCATACCGATGAACATAGTTAATGCTGCACTCAAAGAAAAATACAATTATTTTCGTGCGTTGAAAGCTAAAAAATTACATATTACCTATTGAGATTTGCAGCAGATCAATGAACAGGTCGAAAAACTCACCGACGTATATAGTGCGAGCAATAAGGCGAAGCCTAAAGCAAGGAGTGAAATTCATTTTCTTCACCAACACAGTTTCTATCATATCAAACACCGGCATTGCATAAATCTGGAATAGATGAAAATCAAATCAGGCAATCTGTTATACTAATCGGAACGAAGAAATGATCAAGACGAGAGTAAAGGATACCAACCTGGTAACTTCCAATGACATGAATGACGACAAACATGTTAGCAGTGGCAATAAGCCAAGCAGGTTTCTCTAGTGAGATGAGGATGTTGTCCTCAACTTTATTTCCAAAAATATAGAACCCAACCAGAGCGACCGGGAAGTAACACAAGGCCACGACGATATATGCGAGGATCACACCTCTCCACATGGGTTTTTTCGAGGGCTTTTCCGGCGTGGAGGGGATCGTGGCCTGGATCTCTAGAACCACATTGTGCCCAGCATATGCAAAAGCTACATCACCCAAGGCACTGAAGAAGTTGAAGACTGTTCCTGATGTGCTATGTGCTTTGTAACCATATTCCACATCTGGTTGAACCCCCTTATGTAGGGAAGCTGCCCAAGCAATAGTAGAGTAACTGTAGAACAATAGGATTTCAATATTACTCAGTAACTAGATAGAATTCTACCAAATCTGTCCAAGAAGAGGGTGTTGTTATGTGGAGACTGATGCTACTGAGGCATTCGGGTAGTACTGATGATCCAGCCATCAATACAGGGTATTTATCATGCTTTCGTGATTTAATCAGGGTATGTTTAGCCGTAATTATAAGGGTAAAATAGTAATTTCACTTTCTATTGTCTTTGCCTAGGACCATCCAATTTATAAGTTTAATAAAAACCCAAAAATACCGGACTGGTTGTACCGGCCGGTCCGTACTGCTATAGGTTATACCAGTCCAGTCCAGAGCCTCACGATACAACAATTGTATCGTGGCTTGGGACTGGACTGGTCCTGGCCGATCCCGGTACAGGTCGGATCGGTTTGATCCATGAAACCTTGCTTTTTTCTGAGCTTTGGAGAATAGTCGAATCTGGTGTGTATCCGTGAATATAGGCACTATTTACCGAACCACATAAATCTGTGTCCTGTGTGCTTGATTTCCTCTCCATCATATTTATCTTTCTTTATTAAAACAGAGAGAGGGATAGAATTACCTCAAAGACATGACTGCAGCAGCCAAAGAGATAGCTGAGATGGAATTGAAGTTGGGAAGGTGAGAGAGAACAAAGTGAACAGAGGCAAAGATCATGATGAAGTAGGTAGTCTTGATTTCTTTGCAGTCTGGACACACTGTGTCATGAAATTTCTTCAGCGATTTCCCTCCGGTAACCATATAGACTATGTTCACACCCACTTCAACGATCAGCTGCTGAGGTACAACGATCCAGAGCCCGAGCTTTTCACCAAATGCGTACTGACCCAGTTCGTGGTATCTATCGAATCGCTTACCGGGAACCATCTCATGCATCTCAACCATTTGCCATAGTGTGTATAATGTGATGATCCATGATAGAACCAGTACAGCCACTCCAGGACCCCTAATATATGTCAAAAACCAGAACAAATCACAAGAATGTAAATAACCCCTTTTCAATCTACAGAGAATTTATGTCAAAAACCATTTCATGATAAAAACAGTACAAACACTCCAGGACCCCTAATTTATGTCAAAAACCAGAAGATATCACAAGAATGTAAATAATCTGTTTTCATATCTTACATAGTATTTTTTTAACAGACAATTTAAAACCATTAAAACAATGTTCAAAGGAGAACAATTGATTTACAGAAATGATTGAAAAAAACGAAACATTTACATAAAAAGAATGTAACCCAAATCACAGAAAACCAAATAATGAAATCCCAACAGTTTGAACAATATCATGCAATCTGAACCAAAAACAGTTTTTTTTTTTTTTTTTTTTTCAGTTTAAAAACAATTAAGACAGACATCAACTTATTGTAATAGACAATAACATGTAGAGCAAAATAAACAAAGTTGAAAGCCAAAACAGATTGATGCTTCCACCCAATTGAAATGGCTAAAAATCAAACAAAATCAAGAAACAGAACAACCTCAAGAATCTGTTTCCAAAAACCATTAAAGCAATGTTCAAAGGAGAAAAATTGATTTACAGAAATAATTGGGAAAAAGCATTTACATAAAAAGAGTGTAACCCAAAACACAGTAAACCAGATAATGATATCCCAACAGTTTGAACAACATCCTGCAATCAGAACAGTTTTTTTCCCAGTTTAAAAACAATTCATACAATCATCAACCTATTGTAATAGACAATAACACGATTTTATAGAACAAATAAACAAAATTGAAAGCCAAAACAGATTATTATTTCCACCCAATTGAATAACTAAAAATCAAACAAAACCCAGAAACATAACAATCTCAAGAATCTGTATTAAGTGGTAAGAGATGTAAACATACCATCCAAGCTCTGACAATGCAAAAGGCAGGCTCAAAACTCCAGCTCCAACCATGGCTGTGACATTGTGGAAAGCCGAGTACCACCATTTCGCATTCCTCGAAGAAGTGATCGGAAGCCAATCGTCGACCGCCTTCTCCTTTGCCGTCCTCTCATCTGTCTGTGATTCATTATGACCCATTTGTCACCAAATTTTGAAAAAAAAAAAAAAATGGGCAGAGACAGACCAAATACCCCCAGAATTGAAAGGGCAAGGTCAGTCCCAATACCCACAATTGAACAGCATTTGTAACAAAAGGAATCAAACAAGCAATATATATATAGAGAGAGAGATTCAGGGAAGGATATGAATCTCTGGACAAAGCTATCATTTCCTTTTATTTTTATCCGAATTTAGAATCTTTTGAATCCTTCAATCCTTTTTTGTATTTTAATGGTCCTAAGAAAAAGTCTGTCGGAGCATGTTGCGCTGTTAACGGCTCATGAAATTACCAAAACAGCCATTTTTTGTAATAAGAAATAACGAATATAGAATGATGATTGATTGTACTTTCTATTCGTATGAGGGCTTTTTTTAGTAATTTTACGTTCGAGACAGAAAGGTTAAAACAGATTCGATGAACGTAGCAATCCCGTAAGTATATCCCAACCTTTTAGGAAAGATTTGACCTTTTGTCCTTACTTGCTCCGTTCTGTGAGGAAAAAAGGCTTCCTTTTATTTTGTGGTCTCAAGACACCACCAATACACGTGGCAATTTGTTTTTTTTTTTTGGAAGGACGGTGGTCTCAAGACTTTCATGTTGTACACGTGGTAAAGAGTTGGTCCGATCTGACAGCTTGGTCGTATCTTATCTTGGGGGAGGATCTCCATCTTATTCACGTTCTCACTATAGGATGTTGCCACGTGTACGGTAGGAGAAGTTGATGAAAAGTCAAACACTAACTACGCGAAGGGAAAGGGTACACGCTTGCTGTTTACACTTAAAACAGGCTATGTTTTTGCCAACTAAAAAAAGAAATTGACAGCCAGGATATATAAATGAGATGCATGCATCCGGACAAAACGGATGAAAATCAGCTGTGGTCTTGGCTGTGGGGTAAACTGTAATTGGATGAAAAATCACCCCACAGCCAATCACAGATCACCCCCACAGCCAAAACCACAGCTGATTTGTTTCCCGACAAAACAGTACAGAGCGATTTGATAAAATCACAATTTAGGTTTTGTTTTTTCCCGTTGGTGTGATTGCATGAAATTGCTGCAGTGTCATTGCAGCAAGTTTTTTTTCTTTTTTATCAAAATTATTATAATTTAAAATAACAAAAATAACAGTTCTTATCATTTTCATCCTATTTTCAGGATAAGAAGAAGGAAAGTGAGATAAGCATGTGAAGAGAAAACAATGGAGCAATCCAGTTAAGAAGTAGTGGCAAATAAGCACCGTTTGATCAAGAAAACAATGGGGCCACGTCTTGATTTAGATCAAATGGCTGATAGATCATCACAATTTTGTAATCCAATTATGAAAACGAAAAGAAATAATAAAAAAATTATTTGATAAACAAAAGATTAATATAAAGAAATTCTAAGAGGGCATGGATAATAACTAGTTTGCTATATCAATCAAGGTATCATTGGCTTTTCCACTACCCTAATTAAGGAGTGCCCCATTCCCTCTCATAGTTGGGGATGGGGGTGCCCAAGTCGCTAATAATAAATGAAAAAAATAGAATAGATGTATGTATGTGTGAATATGTAGGTACAAAAGTATATATGGGTGCTAAGTAGAATTCGAAGTTTTAGTTAGAAAGTGAGACTAAGGCTGCGTTTGGAGAAAAATGTTTTAATTGAAAAAAAAAAAATCAAATTATTTTCTTTACAAATCCCTGTTCCTTCTTCAACCAATCTCTTCAAAAATAGATTAAATAATAATGTCATGAGAAACCATTACGGGCTTTAGGTTCCAAAAGATGAGAAAATTAAATGATAAAAGAACTGAGAAGAACAGAAAGTGAATCGAAGTAAAAATGAATCAACAGAAAATTCCAATCGAAAACCTAAAATTTGAATCTGTTTTAAGAGCTTTAGATTTGAACAACAAACAAGGCTTTGTGATTTGCTGCCTGAGTCCAGGTTAATTCCCTAACACACCACCCCCAAAATACAGACAGGAAATGCAAATGACTTTTCAGGTGTGTGAGCCCCGCCTGTCTTGCCTACAGGTCATTCACATGTCCTGTCCTTATTGGTAATTTGGTAAAACCCTGCCCGGAGCAGCAGATTCAAGAGAGAGAGAGAGAGAGAGAGATGGTACCTTGTCGGTGACATAAGTGTTTTGATCATCTGGAGCTTGAGTTCCCATGGCTTTACAGATTTGCAGAGAAACAGAGGAAAGGAACAAGAACGAAAGAAGAAGAACAGAATGGCGCTGGAATTATCGAAAACAAGTTTGTATTTAAAAAGGAAGGGAGATTCAAAAAATCCGATTAGATGGGAGTTTCCAAGAAATTTCTAAGAAGCTAAAAAGTAAGAGATCCAGCGGGTACAATTCAGTGTTAAGGAAAGCTTTGATTTCTGGTGTGGGTCCCTTCGAGGTTCGTAGTAGTAGTGGGTTGGTGGGTATAAATTGGAGGAGTCAATCAAATGGATACGATTATGACTACACCTGATATGGCACCACATTGGAAAAGGGGTGGAATTTTCCTTGTGAACAGCTAACAAACTGTGGTTAAACCGTGAGAGTGAAACCAAACAAACTATCTCTATTTACAGGCAGGCAATCATCAAATTAAATAATAAGGGTTTTTTGGTCCTTTTAATTATATCCAAATTCTATATTTATTTTCGTCAATTTAGTATTAGTGGTGATAGAAACAAGGCTTCCCAGATTCATAATATATGGTTTCGGCACTTGCTCATCAATTTAATCGTCTGGTCTGATCCATCCAACTCCATTTGTTTATTGGATTGCTCCAATAATAATGTGAACGGATTCACATGTAATTGGTATCCTAATTACGTAATCAAATGGAATATCTTCTTGATTGATTATCTTCATAATTCCATCTGATGCATTCCACATCCATAGTGTATGGTGCAAGCTTTTAACTGGTCCATGATCAAGACACTAATCACGTATATATGTATGTATATCTAAACACAAAGAGAGCTAATTCACATGGTTAATCTTGTAAATAAAGCTTAACCCATTATTAAGGCACAAATCAAGCAATGGCAATGAGAAAGACAAATGGAGCTAGGATACAAACCATTCATATTTAAACTACCTTCTTGCATGTATTTGTTTGGATTTTTCGTATATTCTTTCTTGGGTAAGAATGGTTTGATGTATACCTTCAATTACATTATGACCGCCCAACTCAGGTTTGTGCTTGCACTGATTGATCACTGAGAATACCAATGATATATGTAATAAAATCTAATATACATGTATTAGTGAGACTTGTACATGTTAAATTATTAACCGCGTGGCTAATCCATCACTTATTAAATAGATGACCTAAATTTGTCAGATGATCATTCTTCATTTTACATAAATAAGCTTCTCTCACCATCAACCAAAGCTGGTGCGGCAGACCACAATACTATTCACCTTTTTTCTTTATATATTGGTCCAATGAAGACAAAATTAAGTATTCAAGTCAAGAGCTAGTTTTATGGGATATTTTTCTTTTTCCCAAGAAGAGAGGGATTACGAAAGTAACTTCCCAGCTGATTAAAAAAACACTCTGGGGGATCTATATATATAGGTCATTTCATATATTATTTTTAATCTTATTTTTAAAGATTTTTTGTTTTTGAAATTATTAAAAGTCTTCACAGTTATCCATTTCTCAAAGCCACGTGGAATAATGCGATCAAGCGAAAAGATTACTTCAAGGAGAATTCTACTATGCTGACCTCGGCATAATACCAACTAGTTGTTAATGGCAAAAAAGAAATTGATAGTTGTAAATGAAGTTCTCTACTATACACTATACAGATGTCGGCACAGTAGACTAACTCTTAATTTAAAAACAAAAAAAATGGCCGGCAGAAGAGTGAAAGACGGACTTAGCTATACATCTCCTCATAGTCCTAATACACTTGCTATGGGGTACGGTTCATTCTATATCTGACACACCTTTGTGGTTTGGTTGCATTTTGACTTGCCATCCTTTTTGAATCTTTTCAAGACTAACAGACGGGATATGATGAGCTTGCTCTCACCATCCTTCAATCCAATCTTTCTCTATATATTTTCCGTAGTCTAACGTGTGCCATATGATCTTTAATTCCGTTTACACTTATCTTCCAACTCAAGTGAAAGAGTGTGGGACTCATATAGTATAATGACAGGTAGGTCCTTATGAACAGACAAGTGGAATCTCTCTCTCTCTTTCTTTCCCTGACTCGCAATCTGCAAGTAGCTATCAGCTTTAATTAACTGGTGCAAAATCCAAACGACATAAACTAGCATATTTAGTCAACACGTTGTTACGGCCAATTCTTTCAAACGGCCCGTGCGGCACTCGTACGCCCACGAGTCAGCCTGTAAAGTATAAACAAGATGCAA
>JAUPMG010055731.1:0-13720 GCA_031762675.1 Pachysandra terminalis | reverse complement strand
GAAAATGGGTCCCAATGATAAGCATGAAGAAGTTAAAGTTGTTACCACTCTGAGGAGTGGTAAGGAAATTGAAAAAGATACTCTTAAAGTAATTGAGAAATCTAAGGAGACCTTAGTTAAGAAAGAGAAAGAAAAATATGAAGGCGAGTCATCTATAAACATTTAGGTGGAAACTAAATCACATTCAAACCATTATCAAAGTATCAAGTCATTATATCAATTTCTTAACCCAAAACAGAAACCAACAAATCTGAAGAATTCGTCTAATCTATTGCAACTTAAACTAAAATGAAATTAGAAAAACAACTAATCTACTTATTCAGCCAAGCGTCCTTTCCATCACGAAATATCTTCTTAACCTGTTGAACGAATAACACACGTAGCTGTGAGCTTATAAAGCCCAGTAGGAAACCAAAGTCCTAAGATCATATTCTCAATAGTACTTCCCACCACATACACATACATCATGTTAAACATTTTACATAACTTCTCATTCATAACAAACTAACATAATCATTTAATCAATCATATCATTGTATGAATATCAGAAAAAGCAAGTGCATGAGATGAATATTATTAAAATGCAGAAAAACAATGAATTAGAAAATGAATGAATGCAATGCAAAATGATGATCAAACAAGATGCTACACACAAAATATGAATGCCAGTTTATGCAATTTTCGATGATAAACTGGTTCCAAGTATCCTTGGACTCCACTTTAATACAGTTGGACGAGACACTCATATCAAGTAACTTAGTTACCCGGCATCCATTTTAATACAGCTGGAAGCTGCTCTCTTACATCCCATGTGTACATCATGGTTTTGTGGGATTCTCAACCCACCGGGCACAATTCCTGTAACTCTTTCTCATGTTCCTCATGCATATCTGATGCATGGATGGGTCACTCAATGACCCTTCACTTTAAACATCCTCATTCATAACCTCATGCACATCTAATGCATGGATGGATCACTTATGTCCCATTCAATCATAACTCATGCATACCTCATGTAATATACACATATACATTCAATCTCATCATCTATTCATGCTGTACAGAAACGCATTTTCTCATATGAGTTATAGTACTCAATCTCATTTCACAGAAGGCAATAATCATGTCATTTACACACTTTAGTGCACAATTCATCATACACACATTTTTATTAGATGAAACCACCACACACAATCTCATTAGGGTCCAATTAAACCCCCACAAATTTTCACCCAGAACGGGCTTCGGTTCCTTTTTTCGGTTGAACAGAGATTGGACCGAAACCTTCGGTCCCACCTTCGATCAACCTGGAGCTTCGGCTCCATTTCCAAAAAGTCTCTCAACTGAGCCGACGCTCGAATTTGGTCCAGAAATCCTAGTTTTCGCTCCTCTCTCATTCTATATTGGTATTACACTCCTCTTAAAACCTTATCTTCATCATTTATGTATTGATTTTCTATTTCCTAACCTTTCCCTCTCCCATGAGTCCATTCTAAAAATCTAAATATCATAGCACACATATATGGATACACACACACACACACACACACACACACATGTGTGTGTGTGTGTGTACACATTTATATATTCACATAATGATACATAACATAACACATACATTAATGTAAGAATCCAATAAAAAAAGACACATGTTCCACAAGTACATCTAATCAACATATCATGTATTCAAAACAATTAACACACTTGAATCTAAGATATAAAACCTACATATGTATAAACACAGGCTCATATTCATATATATACATACATATACACGGCCTTACTCACCCACACCCATGGACAATATTATTAACAACATGAGGAGCAACCGAGGTACCTACCTTATTGCTGAAATCCCAAAAAACTGCAAGGATATCTCCTTCTTCTTCCTATTCACTGCTTTCCCACTTCTTCTCCTTGTTCCAACACTCTTTTCCTTCTCTTTTTTTTTTTTCTTCTCTCTTTTTCTGCACACTTCTTTTCCAAAAAACAGCTTTACTTTTTTCTCTCCAAACCCAAACCTAATCCTCCTTATAAGGATACTGTTCACGCACCCCTTATATTTTTTCTTATATTAACTTCCCTTTTGAATTCAAACACTTCCTAAATCTCTCCTCAATCCATACGCACATTCTATTCTAATTCTCTTCCTTAATTCCCTCTTGATTCTAATTCAAACGCCTTCTAAATTGGATAAGGAAACTAAACTCCTACTAAATTAGAAACTCTCTACTTCAAAACTAATTCAAATGCTACTAGAATTACTAAACTAGCCTTATTATTAAATATTGGCCGTACGACCAAGTCTAATCTCAGCCCAATTTGACGTTACATTCTCCACACTTTCTATTAATTACAACCCCAATACTACACTTAATTACACTAAACATAGATTCAGCAGATCTTATCATTATAATTTCTCGCATAATTTGAACATATAATATTATTAAATTAATTTAAGTATTATGATTCCTACTAATGTTGCTAATTCCAGTTTCTATATTAATTAAAGACAAACAATCAATTTAATTCCAGGTTTCCCTTTTTAATTATTTAACTGTTTTAATTGACCACAAATTAATTTTTTATATTAATTTCTGCGTTAGGGTCACTACAACCAGCATATGTCCTAAACCCATAAGACACTACCTTCGACCTGATTGATGACCTCAGGCCCTCTTCAAATTTAGCAGCATTGTCCTCCTCATTCGTGATCACATGTGGGGCAAAGCACGATAAGGTGGCAAACTGTTCCTCTTGCTGAGCTACTTATAGCGGACCTTGCTCCAATTTCAAAACTCACCCATCTTCTCTCTGCTATAGCTACTAGGAAAGTATGTCTCGAAGAATTCCTTCTTCAATTCCTCCAAAGAAAACTCCCGACCCACAGTCCGGTCTACCATTTCCCACCAATGGTAAGCCTCTCCCTTCAGTATAAACACCGTTAACCTTAATTGCTGCTCCCTAGGACAATCCACTGCCTTAAAACACTTTTTCTAGTTCTACTAACCATTCTTGAGCCTTAAGTGGTTCCGTATTTCCCTCAAACGTACGTGGTGAAAGCTTCTTAAATCTTTCCAGCCACCTGACTCCATGATCCCCTTCTGTATTCCCTCGGCTTACTTGCATATTTAGTCTCATCTCTTGCTCCTTTTGGAGCGATTCAGCCAAGTATCCCAAAACTCTATATACTTGTCACATCCCAAACCTATAGAGATCTGCAGGATACCCCAAGGTTTAAAATGTAACTCTCACCCTAACACAATGGGAGTAGATAAGCAATATAAAAACATAAGCGGAAGTAGTATTACAATAATTCTAACAAATATTTAAATAAAAATTACAATCTGTTTTTAAACTACAATCTGGAAATATATTATTTCTATTACATAAATTCAATATTTAGTCTTCTATCTTTAAGTTCCCTTTATTCCCATAGCTCTCCCTTTGATAGCAGTCATCCATATATACATGAAAAATATGTCGTGAAACATACGTAAGTTGAAAGCTTGGATGAGTAAACCTTCAAACAAGGTATTTACTCATATCCCAATGCCATGAGAAAACATATAATAATAATAATAATCATAAATTTGGAAAATATATGGTAATAATGATGATGATGATGATGATAAATCTGGAAAATATATGATATGTGGACAACAACCAATCAATGACTGTTCTCTCACCGAATCTCACTTTAACTTGTATCCTAAGGATATCCAAGGTCACAATTCAATATCTACAATGCCTAGTACTATATGAGAATTATGGGATCAAGTGCATCATACACAAGACATCCACACTACTATCAACAATCACATGATAATGCAACGCATGCTGTTTAGCATTCGAGTACAGTATGACCCACACTAAATCCATCTTTCTTTGAACAAGACGTCTTCTCGAACCATCCCCCCATACAGGGAAACTTTAAAAGATAAGATATTCCATGTGCGCATCATAGTTTCTAGGGGATACAACCTAATGGGCACAATCCTCACTCTTATTTTCGATCACAGGAACGCATCCAAGGCATCCAAAATAGGAATTCTCCTCAGTGAATCATACATTACTCGAATACCAACAGAGGCTATATTTATGATTCTGAATATTGGGACTCCATACAAGGTCGTCCCTCACCTATCATCTTACCACAAGTCTCTTGGGGAGTTTCCCTCATCTTGGGTGGCCTAGCCTCTTTAGTGAACTAAATCAATGAAACAAAAGTCATATCATGACTCAAAATATAGCATCCTTCATTGGTCAAGTACATAGTACTCCAATGATAGAATATCTGGAAATATGGCTATCACAGCTGGGTAGTCAATATGCAACTCATAAGGTCAGATCCATTAATTAATGCAGTGCACACACAATGATTTCACAGTCATATATTCAAAACAGTAAACACATGAGACACATCCTCATGATTCTTTCTAGGCTATTATAATCACAAAATGAGATACACACACACACACACACACACACACACACACACACACACACACATATATATAGTTAGAACTCACATATAAGTAGGATGAGTACACTGTACATAGTATAATTATGTAATAGTCTTATTATATTAAGAGATAATGTACTCATACAATTTATGGTCCTTTATGCTAATTAAGTACTTAATATCGTTAAAAACACACATATGGTCATAACATGATATTAACAAGCTTATATTTCATACCAAACATCTAAGCATGCGTATAATATGCAATTAAAACTAATAGAAGTGTTATAAGGCTAATCTCCCTTGTATTTTAGAATTTCATATTGCCAAGCTAAATCTAAACAGGTCAAAGATAATTTGGTATGGGAGGTCGAATTTTGATATGGCCATTCTCAGTAACTGGAAATATGGTAAATCAACCATGTTTGACATTATACAGGTGCTCCATATGTTACAATCTAATTTAGGCAACATTGGGAAATACGAATGACTCAGGGTGGAGGTGTAGTCATCCTTTTTTGGTGAAAGTGAACCAAATCAAAAACTATTTCAAAGGTGTTTAAGGGTAGGTCTAATTAGGCCAAAAGTGAAAAAACATCATGGGTCAATTTTGTATGGCTGGGTTAGGCGGCTGGCCGCATGAGTATGGCTGCCTGGCTTAGCCTAAAAGCCAAACAAAGGTTGGGGCATGTGGCTGACCCTGTGGGGTGCAGCTGCTTGACCAGCAAGCTATCTGCGGCCTATGGGTTGTGGCTGGGCCATGCGAATGACCCTGTGGGGTGTGGCTGCTTGACCAGCAAGCTGCCTTGGGCCTAGGCTGTGCAGCTGAATGGTGCGACTGGCTGTATGGGTCAGTTATACCAGATTCTAGGGCAATTTGACTTAGGATTTCTCCTAGAAGTCAAACACAATCTAAATTTTATCAAGTTAAAGTGTTAAATCCAAATATTTGTCTATTTTAATTAATCTTGTCTTTCTTGGGATTCAAGATCCTTAATTCCAGTAAATCTGTTAATCTTTTCAATTCATTGCTTCAGCTTTCTAGGTTTTATTATTAGATGGATGAGGGAAATATTAACATAGTAAAAATATGACTCCCTCCATGCGATACCATTAGGCTAGGAGTAAATACACAAGACTTTGAAGGAGAACTGACCAAAATTGTAGAATCTTGATGTTGGTTCTTGTTCGTTCTTGATCTTCTAGGCTTCTAGGATTTGAAAGTGTTAGATCTTCTCTCCCAAAGTCTTCCCACGTGTTTTATTGTTTCCCTAGGTTTAGATTGGCCTAAAAGTCATATTTTTATAAGTTTAGGTGTTAGAAACTACCTAGAGTCCTAATACAACTAGTACGCTTCAATTCTAAACTTTTTGGGACTCTTAATTAAACTCTAACTTAAGTTTTCTAGAATGTATTAATTAAAAACGAATTTCCTATGTTTTAAGTCTAATTTGTGGGTTTGGGCCTTAAGGAACGACTTAAGCCCATTAAGCAATTTAATTAATTAAAGCCCATACTTAATCACTTAAGTCCAATTAAAGTTTATACGCCCAATTCCTTTTAATTAAACCTAAGACTAATTAATTATACCCAATGCTTAGTTAATTAAACCTTAAACAATAGGTTATGCTTTGATGGGTGATCATACAAGGTCTTCATATAATGACTTAAATTAAAATACATATATGGTAATTAAATAAAAGTGTTCAAGGATATAGTTCATTTTAGAATTCTATTAAATTAATATTGTACCCTTATAAATAAAATAATTTTCTATTTAGATTTTTCGTGTTGTTACAATACTTCGGCTATTTGAGAATCCATCTCTGGTCCAGCAGATGAACCTTCTCCCATCATATTCCTACGTCCTCCCACCATTTACAGTCTATCAAAAGACTCTAATTACGTTGTGTAAGATATTTATAGTAATCATAACAAGTAATCACACAAGTCATGTTATGCACATAACACACAACACACAATTGTACTCATGTGAATCTTAGTATTCAAATCTATGTTCTCTTCTCCTAAGGTAATCTAACCTAGAGCTCTGATGCCACTCTGCCATGCCCCGGATCCAAGATATCTGATCTCAAGGACTCCAAGGTGCGACATTTGGATCCAATCCCCTTGGATGCAGAAACCAACCATTATTCAACATAACAAACACACATGCAAAAGCTAAATCAAAACAAGACCATCCATGAAATATCCAGCCATTACATCATTATCTTAAATCCCAAAGCAGAAATCTAATAAAAGTCAAACTTCTACTAATCTATTACAACTTAAGCAAACTGAAAGCAGAAACAACTACAAAAGACTCCATACCTCTATGCATCCTTTGCTCCGATCCTTCTCCTTAACCTGTTAGATGAATAATACACGTAGGTGTGAAATTATGAAGCCCACTAGGAAACCACAGTCCTATTCTCACATTATCAATAATATAGCCAGCCCACATACATAATCTCATGCCGTACACTATTAACATGATAATTTCCCAATCACATTTAACAACCAAAATCATTCAGCCTTAACACATGCATTAGTAATTTAATCACATCATTATATGAATATCAAAAGTAAAAAAATAAAAGAAAAGAATAATATTATGAAAATGTAGACAACATAGTGAAAGCTAAAATGAATTGAAAGGATGCTGTGCAAAAATGATGATTAATGCAAGTAATGCAACGCACAAGATATGAGTGGTAATTAATGCAATTCCGGCGATCAGCAGGTTCCAAGTTACCTTGGCATCCGGTTTAATACAGCTAGACGAGATTCTCTTATTGAGTAACTTAGTTACTAGGCATCCATTTTAATACAGTTGAAAGCTACTCTCTTCTATCCCACATGTACATCATGGTTTCGTTGGATTTCCAACCTATCGGCCTTAATTCCCGTAACCCTTTTCATGATTGTTCCTCATGCATATCTAATGCATAGATGGTCACTCCTGGACCCTTTACTATCAACATCCATATTCATAACCTCATGCACATATGATGCATGAATGGGTCACTTATGGTACATTCAACATAATTAACTCATGCATATCTCATGCAATATACACATATACACTCAATCTCATCATTTACACTTTTTTTTTTGGGAACCTCGACGGCACGAGGGAAATTTATTGATAATCAGAAGAAAAAAAAAGTTCCAATAGTAGCGGGGCCGGCAAAAAGCCAAGCCGCAAGTGGAAAAAAATCGAGGTCATCTCATAAGCGATGACCTCGTAACAAGAAGAAACTAGCTATCAGACCTATCTCCCAATAGAAGGAAGTCCTGCCATTTCCAATCAAATAATAGCACAAACCTCTTTAGGCAAAGAACTAGTATGCATGTGGCAATTCTCATGAAGAGAGGCACCCTCCTTAGCCAACACATCGGCAGCTGAGTTAACTTCTCTAAAGATATGACCAATCGAGAATTGTAGCAATTCAAGCAGTTGATTCTAATCCACCAAAAGAAGTAGTTCCAGGGAGGATTCGAACCGTTCATAAGCCACCTAACCAAGGTTTTTGAGTCAGATTCTATCTCAACCGTACGAAGACCAGATTAATGCAAAGCTGAAAACCATCCAGTAAAGCACGAACTTCCACAAAATTATTGTGCAAGACCCATAGTGCCGAGAGAAGGCAGCAAGAAAAGAACCAGAAGACATTCAAATAATGCCACCCCCACCACCATAGGCTGAAGACAAGCGCCATCTACATTCAATTTAACCCAACCCAGCCTTGGCCGAACACAAGTAATAATCATAGGCCGTTTAGGTCTAACGGCACAATCAGGTATGCCTAAGGTTGCCAACATAACAAAATTTGAGCACGTACCTCTGCGTTTCGGACGAAATAAAAAGTTCAATTCAGAGAGCCAATTACAAACCTTCTTGATATCAAACGCAGAATCATGACTGCAATTTTCCAATCTTCTAAGATTACGCTCCAGCCATAACTCCCATAAAATAATCGAAGGAAGCCAACAAATAATAATCCCAGATTAAGAGGTGAAAGAGGCAGAAGAAAGCCATAATAAATAGCGATTCCGAGCTGTATCCAAACTAGATTGGGTAATCGAGCAAATATTTGCGAAAAAAATCCAGACATCCATCGCAAGCTCACTCGTAGCAAAGAGGTGATCAATAGATTCCTTAGAGGACACTGTACAACAAGAGAATTTTGACACCATATACACTCCAAGCCTCTGAACTAAGAGATCCACTAGAACAACATTATTCAGAATTTTCCAAGAAAATATCAAAATTTTTTATGGAAGAGCCTTATGCCAGATCCATTCCCATCATGGAAGAGCAAAAAATGCATCACGAATCACCTCATAAGCCGATTTAGTAGAGAACACCCCATTCTTACTAGGTATGCAGACGGGTTTATCATCACACTCAGAGGGAAAAATATGATATCCCTCAATCATCTACACATGCTACACATGTTAGGACAGTAACATATATTCTCATATGAGTCATATGACTCAATCTCATTTCACATAAGGAAATAAATCATAGCATACACACACTTTAGTGCACAATTCATCAAACACCCATTTTTATCAGGTAAAACCACCACACGCAATATCATTAGGGTCCAATCAAAAGCCCCACAACTTTTCACCCATAATGGGCTTCGGTCCCTTTTTTGGTCTCCCCCCAAGCGGACCAAAATTTTCGGTCCCCCTTTCGATCGACCTGGATTTTCAACTCCTTTTCGAGAACCTTCCCCCAATTTTTGGTGTTTTCGGTTCCCTCGCTCGGTCGACCCCCGGATGCACCAAAACCTTCGGTCCACCCTTAGGCCGACCCTCGACTGGGCCGAACATCAGAATTGCCCAGAAATCCCAATTTCACTCATTTTTCACTCTCTATTGGTCTCATACACTATCTAACATCATTCTTGCTATTATTATATATTTTATAACCTTTATCCTTTCATGAATTCACTCCACCAATCTCATTCATATAAAACATATATATGTGGATATACACATATGCACGTATATACACCCATATGTGTTTGTGTGTGTGTGTGTGTGTGTATATATATATATATAGATATATATATATATATATAGATATATTCACATGGTAACACATAAAAGCATCACATACTTTAGCATAAGAATCATATACAAGGATATGCATGCTCCATAGCACATCGAACAACACATCATATATTTTCTACCATGAATACACTTAGATCTGAGATTAAATACACACATATATATACGCACATACACGTACTTATATACACAAATACACATGCATAAACATGATCACACTCACCAACAACCATGAAGACCATCATTAACAATGTGAGGAGCAACCGAGGTACCTACCTTATTGTTGAAAACCTAGAAACTGTAGAATATCTCCTTCTTCTTCCTCTTCCTCCTTCACTCTCTCTCTCTCTCTCTCTCTCTCTCTCTCTCTCTCTCTCTTTCTCACTTTTTTTGCACTCCTTTCCTTCTCTCTCTTTCTTTTCTTCTCTCTTTTTCCGCACTCCCTTTTCTCCAGAAAACTGTTGTACATTTTTCTCTCCAAAAGCCAAACCTAATCCTCCTTCTAAGGTTATTGTTGACGGACCCCTTATATTCCTTCTTATATCAAATTCCCTTTTGAATTCAAACACTTCCTAAATCCCTCCTCAATCCATACGCACTTTCCTAATTAGATAAGGAAACTAAACTCCTACTAATTAGAAACTCTCTCCTTCTAATCTAATTCAAATCGTACTAGAATTATCAAACTAACCTTGCACTGAATATTGGTCCATATGACCAAGTCTAATCTCAGCCCAATTTAACTTTAAATAATTACACTACATCCCCCATACTTTCTATTAATTACAATCTGACCCCAATACCCCACTTAATTAAAAAATTATGAATTCAACACATGCAAATATGATCATATAATATTTTTAAATTGATCTAAAGATTATGACTCCTAGTAAGTTACTAATTCCAGTTTCTACATTAATTAGAAGCGTCAAGCATTCAAATCAAATTTAGATTTTCTTATAGATATCTATTTAATTCATTTAATTAACTACAAATTAATTTATTATATTAATTTTTGGGTTTGGGTCACTTCAATCTTCCCCCATTTTTAAAAATTTTGTCCCCGAAATTGATCACGCTAGATTTCTAGAATACCCATTCCTATAATCATTTATGCTTAATTGTGAAGTCTCGAACCTAGTATGAATTTTTAAGCACGTATTACACAAACAATCACTTCACAATCAATCATACAATAATTTTAAATTAGAAGTAAATGCGTGTGTGCATCGTATACCTTCAATCACTTCGTTAGCTACCCCATCATCATACCCTCCTTTCTCTTCAATCAAAGCATTAACCCGACCTTGCTGGAATGGTCGTGTCACTGCGTGTCACTGCCACCGCTTACTCACCATCTTGCCTCCTAGGATGTCAACAATACCTTTGGATATGCCCTATCCTCCCACGGTTAAAACACTTAGGCGGCGATCATTGTTGTGGCTGAGGTGGTGCCATTCACAACAGGAACTGTAGGGTTAACCGGAACAGGCCTCTCCACTACCTTATGTTTCTTCTCGGAACCTCGCTCTCCCACTTGATCTCTTGATCTATAAACCTTTCCCTTATCTTGATTACTCTTCTTCTCATCTTGTTCTAGGTGATACCTAACATTATCCCTTTCCACCCTTATCGCACACTATAGAATAGTAGCATATGTCCTAAATCCATGAGACACTACCTTCGACTTGATTGCCGACCTTAGGTCCTCTTTAATTGTCCTCTTCATTTGCGATCACATGTGGTGCAAAGTGCGATAAGGTGGCAAACTACCCCTCGTATTGAGCTACTGATATTGGACCTTGCTCCAATTTTAGAAACTCAGCCATCTTCTCTCTCCTATAGCTTCTAGGAAAGTATGTCTCTAAGAATTCCTTCTTGAATTCCACCGAAGACAACTCTTGACCCGCAGTCCGCTCTACCATCTCCCACCAATGGCTAGCTTCTCCCTTCGGCATGAACACCGCTAACCTTAGTTTAACTCCCTAGGACAATCCATTGCCTTAAACACTTTTTTTCCAGTTCTACTACCCATTCTTGAGCCTTAAGTGGTTTCGTATTTCCCTCAAACGTAGGTGGTCAAAGCTTCTTAAATCATTCCTGCCACCTAACTCCACGATCCCCTTCCGTATTCCCTCGGCCTACTTGCATACTTAGTCTCGTCTTTTGCTCCTTTTGGAGTGATTCAGCCAAGTTTCCGAAAACTCTATATACTTTAGCTATTTGAGGATCCATATCTGGTCTAATAGATAAGCCTTCTCCCGTCAAATTCTTTCATCCCCCTGCCATCTACAATCCATCAAAAGTCTATAAGTATGTTTTGTAAGATACAATAATCATAACAAGTAATCACACAAGTCATATTATGCACACAACACACAACACAATATTGCACTCATGTGAATCCTAATGTTCATATCTATGTTCTCTTCTCCCTAGATAATCTAACCTAGAGCTCTGATACCACTCTATCATGCCCCAGATCCGAGATATTTGATCTTGAGGACTCCAAGGTGTGACCTTCGGATCCAATCCCCTTGGATGCAGAAACCAACCATAATTCAACATAACAAACGCACATGAGGAAGCTAAATCAGAATCAAACCATCCATGAAATATCTAGCCATTACATCATTGTCTTAAATCTCAAAACAAAAATCTAATAAAAGTCAAAATTCTCCTAATCTATTACAACTCAAGCAAACTGAAAACTGAAAATAACAACTAAAGACTCCATCCCTGTATGCATCATTCGCTCCGATCCTTCTCCTAAACTTGTTGGACGAACACCACACGTAGGTGTGAGCTTATGAAGCCCAGTAGGAAACCACATTCATATTCTCGCGTTTTCAATAGCATAGCCAGCCACATACATAATTTCATGTCGTACACTATTAACATGATAATCTCCCAATCACATTTGACAACCAAAATCATTCAACCCTTAACACATGCATTAGTAATTTAATCACATCACTATATGAATATAAAAATCAACAAAATAGAAGAAAATAATAATATTATGAAAATGCACAAAACTTAATGAATGCTAAAATGAATTGAATGGATGCTATGCAAAAATGATGATTAATGCAAGTAATGCAACACACAAGTTATGAGTGCTATTAATGCAATTCCAGTGATCAGTCGGTTCCAAGATACCTTGTAATTCACTTTAATACAGCTGGATGAGACTCACTTATCAAGCAACTTAGTTACTAGCCATCCATTTTAATATAGCTGGACTACTCTCTTATATCCATGTGTACATCATGGTTTTGTAGGATTTCCAACCTACTGGGCTCAATTCCCGTAATTCTTTTCATGTTTGTTCCTCATGCATATCTAATGCATGGATGGTCACTCATGGTCCTTTACTATCGACTTCCTAATTCATAACCTCATGCAAATCTGATGCAAGGATGGGTCAGTTATGGCCCATTTAACATAACTCATGTATATCTGATGTAATATACACATATACACTCAATCTCATCATCTACACATGTTGCACATGTTAGGACAGTAACACATATTCTCATGTGAATCATAGTACTCTAATTTTCAACCATAATGAGCTTCAGTCCCTTGTTTCGGTCTCCCCCCAAGTGAACCGAAATCTTTGGTTCCCCCCTCGATCGACCCAGTGCTTCGGCTCCTTTTCCAGAACTTTCCCCCATCTTTTGATGTTTTGGGTCCCTTGCTCGGTTGACCCCCGGATGGACTGAAACCTTCAGCCCACCCTTAGGTTGTAATAACCTGAACTTTATAGGGGTTTATTTGTAATTAATTAAAATATAGGGGTAATTTAAAAATTTTAGTAAGTGGTTACATGTTTGACTTAGACTGTTTGTGATTGGTGGGTTGCACAATAGGAAACTAGACTGCTTCACACACAATCATAACTCTTTAAGTTATAATGTGTAATTAAGTTATGTTAGGGACATTTAAATCATAATTTGATGGCTAATAAATATTATAAACAAATTAAAACTATAGGTTATAAACAAATATTATTTAAGCTTAAATAAAAACTGGGATTAAACTAACCAAACATGACCTAGTTCTAATTATTAATTGGTTGGACTTAGGAAAAGCCCAATAGGATTAAAGCCCAACTAAAACTTAAGCCCAATTAACTTAATTAAATAACTAATTTTCGTCCTAATT
>JAUPMG010055721.1:0-13720 GCA_031762675.1 Pachysandra terminalis | reverse complement strand
CACCAAACTATTTATTATTTTTTTTTCTGTAATTTTCTCAAACAGAAAACGAATTCAGCCAAAACATATCAGAGAATGCTCTTGAATTCTCTAGCTTCTTCATGAAGCATCCCATACATTTACTAAGGTCCAATGCAAAGGACCAAAACATATATACTTTTAGCTTCCTTAAGAAGCTAATGAAAATGACACTCTTAACCCTTCTAGAGGGTTCTACTGATTTCTTAAGCTACTTGGACCACTAAGGTCCAAATCACTAATACCCTATGTGGGTATTAGTAACCAATTTAATCTTTTTAATTAATTTCATTTAATTTAAATCAAATTACCTTAATTACTCAATTAATTTTACTTACCCAAAATATATCACTTTTTGACTCGGTCACTTGACCCGGTCCGGCCTAGGTCCGGTCCACCTACAATAAATAATAATTTAATATTAAAATTAAATACTCGATTGCAAAATGCAGTTTAGCATTTTTTTGGGGCTTTTCCTTCGACTTATTTATATGGGTTGTTCTTGGAACTTCTTTGGGATCTTCTAAGGTGTATTGGGCTTGAGTATTGAGCTTTGATCTTCTCCTCTTTAGGACTTTGAAGCTTGATCCATTTAAGGATTTATTTAACTCTTCTTAGTCCATATTCTCACTAACATCACCAATCCTGCAAAACATAGAAAATGCATTAATTCATCTATTTAAAGCATACCTCAATGACTAATAAGCATGAGTAATAAGTCTAAAAGTGCAAGTGTTAGATACTTATCAACTGCCTACGTACCCAAACAGGGATCAAGTCAGACGTAGTTCAAGGTCTGGGAATTTCGTCAGCGGTCTCCCCCTTTTGATTTCTCTTCCTCTGTTTCAAGGAAAGTGAGCCGCTATTTATAGCTTTTGGAAGAGAGTTAATTGCACTTAGAATTCGTAACCACCAATTTTGACGGTGGTTAAAACGTTCACCTGGGGTAGTACGCATCATGTACCCCAGTCTCTTAAGTGGACCAATCACAAGTTGTTTGGATAATTAAAGGTTTGCCACTGAGAGACCGTGACATGGCCTATAACCCCAAATATGACTAAGTGTTGGCGAGCCTCACGACACTTCGATATGGGCATTGGTGATCAGTAAATATTCGTGGTAATGAAAGTTGTTTAGCCTTGGACGTCATCGAGGCTACTAGTCTTAGTACTTTTGAGGTCCTCGAACCTTAGTACTTTCGAGACTGTGTGACCTTGTACGTTGTCGAGGATCAATCTAGATGGAGGTAGTATCTCCTTCTACGTCTTAGAGCATCGCTCTAGACAGAGGTAGTATCACCTTCTACGTCTTAGTGCTTCGCTTTAGACGGAGGTAGTATCACCTTCTATGTCTTAGAACTTTGCTCTAGACAGAGGTAGTATCACCTTCTACGTCTTAGAGCATCGCTCTAGACGGAGGTAGTATCACCTTCTACATCTTAGAGCATTGCTCTAGAAGGAGGTAGTATCACCTTCTACGTCTTAGCGCTTCGCTCTAGACGGAGGTAGTATCACCTTCTACATCTTAGAGCATCGCTATAGACGGAGGTAGTATCACCCTCTACATCTTAGAGCTTCGCCCTAGAAGGAGGTAGTATCTCCTTCTACGTCTTAGAGCATCGTTTTAGACGGAGGTAGTATCGCCTACGACGTCATCAAGCTTCGCTTTAGACGGAGGTAGTATCACCTACGACGTCATCGAGCATCACTCTAGACGGAGGTTGTATCGCCTACAACATCATCGAGCATTGCTCTAGACGGAGGATAATATCGCCTACGACGTCATCGAGCATCGCTCAAGACGGAGGACAATATCGCCTACGAAGTCATCGAGCATCGCTCAAGACGGAGGATAGTATCGCCTACGACATCATCGAGCATCGCTCTAGATGGAGGTAGTATGGCCAATGAAGACATTGAGCATCGCTCTAGACGGAGCTGGTATCGTATATGATTTCATCGAGCATCGCTCTAGACGGAGGATAGTATCGATTTCGTACAACTTCCAGGGAGATCTTTCCCCTTAAGTGTAAATTAATATTGATTTCGACGTCTTACAGTCTCTAGGGAATTCGCTTCCCTTAGGTGTATATTCATATCAACATGTTCACGGAGGCGCATCTCTTTGGTAAACGTGAGGCACACCTCTAAGTCAATCAAGAACCCGAAGGGCTGTCCCACTACAGGTGAGGGCCCTCGAGTATGACTTGAGAGGATGTCCCACCACAAGTGGAACTCTCAAGAACCTGAGGGGATGTCCCATCACAAGTGGGCGCCCTCGACTATGACTTGAGAAGTATTTCTGCATCGGCATCCTGCTGTAAAGGGGTCTCGCATCCTGCTGCGGAGTACCTGTTGATATTAGCTTCATTTCATATTCATTGTATTGTTGATCATCTTGTGATTTATGTAATAAAGGGTCATCACGGTAGCGAACTACCTTCTCCCTATATCTATGTCTTGGTTGTATATTCCTTGAGCCGGTTCCTCAAACCGACCGGGGTTCTTCCTTAGGAAGTTCCCGAGAGTTGTACTTGTGGGTCTCAATGGGGATCCTGTTACATGTTGGTCATAGTCCTGACACGTGGTGGTCTATTATTAGGCTATCTGCTTTTAGCATTTTTCATATCTACATTTCAGTCCCCCTGTCCACGACGATTATCTTCAAGATATTGGCGTGGTCATGGTATAGTTTGACTAACATTGTCACTGCACACCGATCATTGCCTTTGAGCATTGGCGTAGCGTGGAAATGTATCTCTGAGTCGGCATCCCACCATGGAGTATTGGTATCTCATCATGAAGTATAGAGACGCATCTCTTAGTCGGCATCCCACCGTGGAGTACTGGCATTCCGTCATGGGGTATAGAGACGCATCTTTAGTTGGCATCCCACCATGGAGTATAGAGACGCATCTTTTAGTCGGCATCCCGCCGTAATTGGCATCCCGCCATGGGGTATAGAGACGCATCTCTTAGTTGGCATTTATTGGCATCCCGCCATGATGTATAGAGACACATCTCTAAGTTGGCATCTTGCCGTGGAGTATTGGCATCCCGCCATGGGCTATAGAGATGCATCTTTTAGTTGGCATCCCGCCATGAGGTATAGAGAGGCATCTCTAAGTCGGCATCCCGCCGTGGATTATTGGCATCCCGCCATGGGGTATAGAGACACATCTCTTAGTTGGCATCCCACCGTGGAGTATTGGCATCCCACCATAAGTATAGAGACACATCTCTTAGTTGGCATCCTGTCGTGGAGTATTGGCATCCCTCCATGAAGTATAGAGATGCATCTCTAAGTCGGGATCTCGCCATGGAGTATTGGCATCCCGCCATGAAGTCTAAAGACGCATCTCTAAGTCGACATCCCGCCGCGGAGTATTGGCATCCTGCCTTGGAGTATAGAGATGCATCTCTTAGTCGGCATCCTGCTGTAAACTATTAGCATCCAGCTATGTAGTATAGAGACGTATCTCTAAGTCGGCATCCTGTCGTGGAGTATTGGCATCCCGTCATGGAGTATAGAGACGCATCTCTTAGTCGGCATCCCGCCGTGGAGTATTGGCATCCCATTATAGAGTATAGATATGCATCGCTAAGTCAGCATCTCGCTTTTGATCCTGCCCCTTTTGTTCTTGAGCTTTGGTACTTAAACTATTCCATAGGGGACTTGGTAGTAATATATATTATCCTAGCGCCACCTCATCCGTAGGATGGGAGCTTCCTTTGACCCCCTACTCCTGGGGTCTGGCGCTAGTATGATCAGTCCCCACAGGATTTGATAATAATTGTTTAAGTCTGTAAATAAATAGTAATTAATTTTCCTGGCGCCACCTCACCCGCAGGCGGGGGTTGCCTTTGACGCCCCCTATTCCTGGGGTCTGGCGCTAGTACTATAAGTTTGACAAGACTGGTACAATGGTATCAGTTTGATAGGATTGATACTAATTTGTTTAAGTCAATAAATAAATAACAATAATTTATTTTCCTAGCCCTACCGCACCCGCAGGCGGGGGCTGCCTTTGACGCCCCCTGCTCATGGAGTCTGGGGACTGCGGTAGTAATCTCCACAGGACTTGATTATTTTTTTTGAAAATAAATAATGATTTTTTTCCTAGCGCCACTTCACCCGCAGGCAAGGGCTGCCTTTTATGCCTCGCTGCTTCGAGGGTCTGGGGACAGCCTTCAACATCCCCCCAACTCTTGGGGTCTAGGGACTGCGGTAGTAGTCCCCATAGGACTTAATTATTTTTTGAAAATAAATAATGATTTTTTTTTCTTGGTGCCACTTCACCTGCAGGCGGGGGCTGCCTTTGATGCCCCATGCTCCTGGGGTGTCAGTCCCCACAGGACTTAACAAAATAAATAAATAATTAATTAATTTATTTACCTGGTGGCACCTCACTCGCTTGGAATCAACTTCTGGCGCCCGTACCAACTCCCACAGAGTTGGGATCTGCTGTTTGGGGCATCAATGCTTCGCACATTAATGCTCTGCTCGTCAATGCTCTACTCGTCAATGCTCCATGCGTTAATGCTCCGCGCGTCAATGCTCCATGCGTTAATGCTCCGCGCGTTAATGCTCCGTGTGTTAATACTTCGCGCGTGAAAGCTATCTTTTTAACTTGAGTTAAGTGTCAGCGTCAAAGGCTGACGTCATGCTCCGTTCTTCTCTTTTTTTTTGGCTTGTGGTCAGCGTCAAAGGATGACGTGATACTCCCTTCTCTTCTATTTTTTTTTCTTTTGGGGTAAGCATCAAAGCCTATTTACTATAGCGCTTTTTTGTACTATAGCCTATGTACTATAGACATGACGTCATCGCTTTTTTGTAAGGCGTTAAAGCCTTTGTACTATAGTCATGACGTAAGCTGATGTCATCGCTTTTTTGTAAGGCGTCAAAGCCTTTGTACTATAGCCATGATGTCAGCTGACATCATCGCTTTGTTGTAAGGCATCAAAACCTTTGTACTATAGCCATGACGTCAGCTGACATCATCGCTTTTTTGTAAGGCGTCAAAGCCTATTTACTATAGCCCTTTTTTGTACTATAGCCTATGTACTATAGACATGACGTCATGGCTTTTTTGTAAGGCGCTAAAGCCTTTGTACTATAGTCATGACGTAAGCTGATGTCATCGCTTTTTTGTAAGGCGTCAATGCCTTTGTACTATAGCCATGACGTCAGCTGACATCATCGCTTTTTTGTAAGGCGTCAATGCCTTTGTACTATAGCCATGACGTCATGGCTTATTGCTTAGGCGTCATTGCCTTCATTGATTTGGCGTCATTTCCTTGCACCAATACCATTGGCATGACGTCATGCCTTTGGAAAATTTATTTATGTATTTATATATATATATTTTTTTGGCTTGGCGTCATAGCCTTGTACCAGCATCATTGGCATGACATCGTGCCTTTGGATTTTTTATTTTATTTTATTTTTAGGGGCTTGGCGTCATAGCCTTGCACCAGCACCATTGACATGACGTCATGCCTTTGGATTTTTTTTTTTTGGCTTGGCTACCCTTGATGCCCCCGCTCCCGTGGTCTGGCGTCAGTATTATCAGTTCAACAGAACTGATAATATTATCAAGGTAATAAATAAATCCTTTATTTACTTGGTACCATCTCATTCGCTTGGGATCAGCTTCCAGCGCCCGTACCAACTCCCATAGAGTTGGGATATGCTTTTGATGCCCCCGTGCTCCTGGGCCTTAACATCTGCACCAGTCCCACAGGACTAGTAAAAACTAAAAAATATCATTCTTTTTTTTTTCTGAGCCAACACCACCTCATCCGCTTTGGAATCGGCTTTCGGCGCCCGTACCAACTCCCACAGAGTTGGGATATGCTTCTATCGCCCCCCTGCTCCTGGGCTTTGACGTCTGTACCAGTCCCACGAGACTGGTAAAAACAAATATCATATTTTTTTTTTGCTTTGGGGCGTTACTGCCCGATCATCCTCGGGACCGATCCTCCTCGGGATTGATTTTGTTTTGCTTTGGGCGTCACTGCCCGATCATCATCGTGACCGATCCTCCTTAGGACCGATCATCCACAGGACCAATCCTCCATGGGACTGATACTCCTCGGGACCTATCCTCCTCAGGATTGAAAAAGTTTTTTTTTTTGCTTGGGGCGTAACTGGCCAATCATCATCGTGACCGATTCTCCTCGGGACCGATCATCCACGAGACCAATCCTCCTCGGCACCGATACTCCTTAGGACCTATCCTTCTCGGGATCAATCCTCCTCAAGACCAATCATCCTTGGGATTAATCCTGCTCAGGACCGATCATCCTCGGGATTGTGCTGAAATCATCAACAACTAATGTATGCACACATACTTTCCTTATTGTTTTTTGCATTGTTTTGATCAACTCCATAATCTACTTGGTTTTTCTCTAATAGGTGCAGCTCATAGGCCATGCTAGCTCATCCTCCAAACGTAGTTAGCGCCCCATGGGTAGTCCCCCAGTCCTTGTTCCGAAAGAGGAAACAATGACCTCTGATCATGAGTTTGAAGAATATGAAGGAGATGATGTCGCTGAGGGCCAAACTCATGACTCTAGCCCCATCAATATTGAATTTGACTTACATCATTGCAGTCTCAGCTCAAGTAAGAAGGTGTCAGTGGCATCAGTCTCTCCTAGTACTTCCCTTACATCACGCTCGACTGAGAGGGGTGAAACTTTGATTTTTCTCTTGCTAGTGTATGTTTCATTCTAAGCATATCTTTTGATGATGTGAAGTAATCACCTTATCTGTTGCAGATGAGTCCCCCAGGCGTCAATGTCCTCCTACTCCTGGTGTTGGGGACGCTACTACTGATACTCCCTTTGTAAGGGAGGAGACTTCTATTGCTTCCCCGGTACGTTTGAGGAAGAGATCGTTCAAATGACAAAGGAGGGGGAGTAGTCCTCGCGCTCCCTTAGTGTCGACTCCTCCTAGACAAGTGAGAGTGTCTGATCCGATCGTGGATGTACCCCTGGGATCTTTAATTCCCGATGTGGAGGGCGTTCTTGCTATTGACGCCTCAAGTGAGAGTGGTCATTCTCATGATTCTATTGATGATGGACTCTTGGATCCGGGAAGTGTGGATGCTTATGCTGATCCACTACTACCTCCCATTGAAGCGGAGACTCGCTTCATGTTAGTAAGGAAGATCTATATTCCCTTCGGCTATGGCTCTATTCTTCGGAGGATCGTTGATTGTTACGGTGATGTTGGCACTGAGATATCCTTTTCCATTCCTTTTCTTCGAGCCTTCTTCTACTCTCAACTGTATGTTCGCTGGTTGGACGTCTTCAAGAGACACGACTCTCTACTCTTACCGATCCTCCCTGATATGTGGAAGGAGCTGGAAGATCACTTAGCAGCCGGGATAAAGCTAGATTGGTTGATAGCGCACTTAGGAGTCACAAAGAAAGCTTTGGAGCACCTCACATGCTACTGAGAGTTGAAAGCTTTCTCTACCACTGGAAAAGACTTGGAATCTCGCATAATCAACTGCGATTCAAGGATAGAAGCGTTGAGGACTCGACTCCTTATTTGAATCGTCCTTCCCTTACTCTCGATCTCTTGCGAGTAGTAGTGTCGGTTCTCATCACTCATAGCCTATAGCGTAAGGAGGAGACTTAGGCAATACGGCTGGAGTATTTTTCAGCTCATGCCAATCGCCTGGTAAATCCTCCTCACATATCTGTTCAACAGAGTGAAGAGATCGACGATGTTTCAGCTTACTCTACGACCTTCATCTTACGCTTCGATCTTGACATTCTTCTAATGGTGATTAGTATGTAGAGATCTAGTCCCTAGTGGAGTCGCCAAAGTGTAGTGTGTGGTTTTGTGAATAGTCACCAAGTATTATGTTACTAATCGACGGGAACCTAAATCAACGAGTGACCGTATCCCGTCTCTAGAAGAACTAAAGAGTCAAATTGGTGGACCGTCTAACACAGGTCAAACCAAGCTAAGAGAGATAATGGGTCAAGGTGTTAGAGCTTCTCCAACCCCTAGGGCTCTAATTGAGATTATGAATGAACCTTTTGTAGGCTCCCTACGCACCCAAATAGGGATCAAGTCAGACGTAGTTCAAGGTCTAGGAATTTCTTCTGCGGTCTCCCTCTTTTGATTTCTCTTCCTTTGTTTCAAGGAAAGTGAGCCGCTATTTATAGCTTTTGGAAGAGATTTAACTAGAGTGAGAATTCCTAACCACCGTTTCTAACTGTGGTTAAAACGTTCACCTGGGGTAGTACGCATCATGTACCCCAATCTCTTATGTGGACAAATCACAAGTCATTTGGATAATTATAGGTTTGCCACTGAGAGACCGTAACATGGCCTATAATCCCAAATACGGCCAAGTGTTGGCTAGCCTCACGACACCTTGATATGGGCATTGGCGATCAATAGATATTTCGTGATAATGAATGCTGTTTAGCCTTGGCATCATTGTGACTGTCTAGTTTTGACGCCATCGAGGCTACTAGTCTTTGTACTTTCAAGGTCCTGGAACCTTAGTACTTTCGAGACTGTGTGACCTTCTACGTCGTCGAGGATCGCTCTAGACGGAGGTAGTAACTCCTTCTACGTCTTAGAACATTGCTCTAGACGGAGGTAGTAGCATCTTCTACGTCTTAGAGCTTCGCTCTAGACGAAGGTAGTATCACCTTCTACGTCTTAGAGCATTGCTCTAGACGGAGATAGTATCACCTTCTACGTCTTAGAGTTTCGCTCTAGATGGAGGTAATATCACCTTCTACGTCTTAGAGCATCGCTCTAAGAAACGGAGGTAGTATCACCTTCTACGTCTTACCAACGACGTTATCGAGCATCGCTCTAGACGGAGGTAGTATCGCCTACGACGTCATTGAGCATGGCTCTAGACGGAGGATAATATCGCCTACGACGTCATCGAGTATCGCTATAAACGGAGGATAGTATCGCCTACGACGTCATCGAGCATCGCTCTAGACGGAGAATAGTATTGACGTCTTACAACTTCCAGGGAGATCTCTCCTCTTAGGGGTAAATTCATATCGATGTCGATGTCTTACAGTCTCTAGGGAGGTCGCTCCCCTTAGGAGTAAATTTATATCGACGTGTTCACCGAGACGCATCTCTTTGGTAAACGTGAGACGCACCTCTAAGGCTCTCAAGAACCCGAGGGGTTGTCCCACCGCAAGTGGGTGCCCTCAAGTATGACTTGAGAGGATGTCCCATCACAAGTGGGACTCTCAAGAACCCGTGGGGTTGTCCCATCACAGGTGGGCGCCCTCGAGTATGACTCTAGAAGTATTTCTGCATTGACATCCTGTTGTAAAGGGGTCTCGCATCCCGCTGCGGAGTACCTATTGATATTAGCTTCATTGTATATTCATTGTAGTGTTGATCATTGTAACAACTTGAATAATTCCCAAAACTATAACTTGAGATCTTAGGGTAAAATAGTAATTTGGTAAATTGGTAATTTAATTTCACTAATAAACTAGGATTAAAATTCATAAAATCCTTAACCTTATAAAATATGTTAGAAACACTTAAGTCATCTCAAACTAATCAGGTAAGCCAGATAGACTTAGGAAGCAGTATGGGTCAGATAACTGAACTTAGCAGTTAAATGGGAAATAAAATCAATTAGCAAGATAATAATTGGTTTAAACAACTTAGAAGATTCATTTGAGACCCCTAAATATAGTCACTCCATCGGTAATTAATTAGGTGATCAATTGTGAAAAATAGAGCTTGAAGCCCAGTTTTGCCCCTGCAACTGTTTTAATTTACAATCTTGCCATTAGAGCCTATAAATAGGCTTTTAACCTAACACAAAACATTTTGGCACATCACGATTCGTGTGGAGCTCTTGGAGAAGTAGGGGGAAACTCCAAATCCCCAGATGCAGGAGGAGAAACCTCGTACGTGACCCAGCAACGGCCCAAGTTGAGTATTCTTCAATGTTTGTGTATTTATTCATGTTTTGATATTATGATCATGGGGGAAGATCATGTTTGATTGTGTTCTTCCTTCCCCCATGAATTTGGTAGATGGATTTTATGTTTTAAAAGTCCAACGCCATGCTATTAAGAACCCGTCCCTTGTAGACGACCTACATGAACCGATTCGTTAGAATCCAGTTTTCTAGGGTTTGGAATTTATGGAGAAAGCAGTAGATCCTTATTTAGGCTGATCCCCTTGGCATATAAACCATTTTCGAAGCACCCTTAGGTGGATAGTAACCTCTGGGTGAAATTTCATCTAGAAATACCCTGACCCGAGCTTCGGCAACCTCCTCGGCTAGCCGAAGAGTCCGCCGAGCACTGTAGAGATTTCCAGCAGATTTGGAAATGCCACCGAACTAGATCTCGGCGCCACGAGACCCCGCCGAGCCACTTTTTGAGATTTGAGTTAGTGTTGGTTTTGACCTAATGAGACCCCCTGGACCAGTTCCCGAGGTTCCAACCCATTTGGCACCACTTTGCATTTCTCAGGGCACCGAGGGTACACCGAGCACCTAGCCGAGATATCCCTTTGGTCCTTTCTGTAGTTTTAGGCCATGGACACCTGTAACATCCCTAACCTAGTTGTTCTAGCATGTTTTTGGTGTTGGTAGCCTTGCCTAATCAAATTTGACCCTTCATACCTAAGGTCTAGCCTATCTTGAGTTACCTAGTAGTGTGAGTTTCTTAGGAAACTTGTGTAAACAGCCCCAAACCCATCCACTAGGTCATTTCCCTATTTTGTGCATGTCTAGGTATAGACTTTGACCTCATGTGTTACTATGTGATGGTTGACCCATGTATGTGGGTGTTTAGTGTTGTTTATTGCCTTCATCTCCTTGACCTATTAATACATGTATTGTCTTATGTTTGAAGCACATATCTTTCCTACATTGATTTCATCACATCCCTTATGCTTGGCAATTATATATATGATTAGAGCATGGTGTTGTGCGCTACTGCACCCTTTAGTGTTTATCTGATGCTTATACCCAGTTTGCACATATCATTGTCATATCCCTTTATGCTAGATGGTTATATGTATGTTTCGAGTGTGGTGTTGTGCACTACTACATCCTTTAGTGTTTGTTAGATGCTCCTGTCATGTCTGCCTTGATTCCATTATATAACTTATGCTAGATAATTATATACTTGCTTAGAGTGAGGTGTTGTGTTCTACTGCACCCCTTAGTGTTTGTCCGATGGTTATATCCTTCCTACATTAATTATATCATGTTTCTCACGTTTAGATGATTATTTATGCTTAGTATGTGGTGTTGTGCACTATTGTGACTTGTAGTGTAGAATCATGGAACTGTGCCCGTGTGATTGTTGAATTGAATATATGTTTGTGAATCATTGTGTGTTGCATTAATTAATGGACTTGAATACTATGAGTTGCATATGGACCTTCCTGCTGTAATAGCTCAGTCTAATACCCCATGTGATACCCTTGGGTTTAGACTCACATGTGAGATGAATTGACCTATTGACCATGTTGTCCTATGGATGGACTACGCTTGTTTGCTCCCAAGGTGAGGGATATGTTCTGTGTGATGATCCCAATAGACTTGTGTTAAGAAGAAAGGTGAGGGAAAGTTCACAACGTGATGCCCAATAGTTGAATCATGATTATGTTGTTTTCGCCCAAGCTGAAAGAGAGCCCTTGTGTTGGTACGCCTCGTAGACTTGTGGTAAGATGGTTCCCAATGATAGTTCACATTAGTAAAACCTTGAAAAAATAGTGAATCATGATTTTCCTTCTGTTGGATGTAAATATGTATGATTCCCTGAGGACCGAAAACCTCGGAGTATTATCCATGATAAAAAATATGGTGGGGCGATTGTGACCTCTAGGTTGAAAACCCTTAGAACTATGTTGCGCACATAAAATATCATATCCTTGAGAGTGGCCTTGTATTGGAGGGATGGTTCGAGAATGCATCTTTCTCAAGGACGGATTAATCATGTGTGAACTTACTATGTTTTACATACCATACAGCACTTGCACTGCATATTCTCTGTTGATATTATTTCGAGCATTAACTGTATTACACACTTGATCCAATATCCATATAGAATTAGGCATGTTGATACTATGATGTGGACCTTTGATTTAATACCAAGTGAGTTGAGAGAGAACAATACATTGTGTGATCTCTGTTGTTTACTACTTTATCACCATATACACAAATGCTATCTTTATCACATCAGGTATATATCATTTGCACTTTTCTCATAATATTTGGATATGAGTAAATAACTTGTATTGAAGGACTACTCATATGGGTTTTCCAGCTTATGTTTGTTGATTTATACTTTCAGGTCTTGGCGCTTGGTCACGAAGAGAGAGCATGGGAAAGGGTATAGAAGACCTGGATTTGGCTATAGGGTTTATGTATAAAATTAGACCTTTCTTTATTTAATTTTGTAACAGATGAGATTATTTATTTCTGTTACTTAATTCTTAATAGAACTGTTAAATTTCTTCCGTTTATGTTTTGATTATTGCTTTCCACTCCCATAGAGATATGGGGTGAGAGTTACGAATTAAGCTTGAAAATCTCAGAATTGGAAATTTCTAATTTGGTTCGTGACAATCATATTGCGATTTATGTAATAAAGGGTCATCAAGGTAGCGCCACTACCTTCTCCCTATATCTATGTCTTGATTGTATATTCCTTGAACCGGTTCTTCGAACCGATCGAAGTTCTTCCTTAATAAGTTCCCGAAAGTTACACCCATGAGTATCAATGGGATCTTACTACATGTCGGTCATAATCCTAACACGTGGCGGTCTATTATTGGGCTGGTACACTCGTAGTGGTTATATTTTCAGATTTAGTTAATTGTCTTGGATATTCTTGTTGTACGCTTGGGTTTCGGGTACACCGATTGGTATAACTCTTTATAGTTTTTAAGACCATATTTAGGTGAAAAATAGATTCATATACTCTGATGTAAATATAAGTACAGAATTATGTGCAAGAGTTGTTATTTCTTACACTTCGTAGTTCACACTTAACCCAATCTGAACACTAATATTTTATAAAACAGTAGAAACTAAATTCGAAGTCCAAAAATTTACGCCAACAGAAAAATCCATTCGACTAAGACCGAAAAACTAACATTTAATATCAAAAAGGGGATTTATATACTAATATACTGTCTGGAATTTTACTATTAGTGAAGCATAACTATATACTAGAGTGCTGTTCTTTTTAAGCCTAGTAATTAAGATAAGTATCGGATATTTATTTAAGTATTTAATTCTGGATTATTGATTTTTTTTTTATTATAAATATAAGAATGTATATTAATGTACACACTTTTAGGGTTAGTCACATCTTTCCTATACCTAGTGATGTATGTGTAATGGGAGTCATAGTTTTAAATTTCGGAAATATCACTGATTTAGGCTGGCCAAACGAAGTCGAAATATTCGAAATTTAGGTGAAATTTCGTTGAAATCTTTTTTTTTTATTTAAAATAAGTGGCCGAAATAATATCCAAAATTGGCCAAAATTTCGGACCAAAATTTCGTTTATTTCACCGAAATAAATTCACTTATTTTTTATTTACAATATTTTAATATAGGCATAATTTAGCCAATTTCTTTCTCTTTTTTTTTTTCCTTTTTTTAATAAGTACTAAGTAATAACTTCTAAAATATAAATAATAAACTTAGTCAATAAAA